>VYZQ01061768.1:45628-86048 GCA_013400655.1 Mystacornis crossleyi | reverse complement strand
CCGAACCGGAGGCCGCGGGGAGGAGCCGGGCGGCCCCCGCGGAGCAGGGCTGGCGGCGGCGATCCCTCCTCCGCGCCGCTGCGCACCGAGACAACATGGTGGAGGCGTGCGGGGCGGTGCGGGGGCGGCGGGGAGGGGGCTGGGGCTTGCCCTTGCCCGCGGCTCCTCCCCCCACGGCCGCCTACTCCCAGCCTTGGGTCGAGGGCACCCTGGTCGGGGTAGGTCCGGGGAAGCTGCTGCTCCCGCTGTGCCGGGCTGGTGAGCTCGGTGAGCCTTTCTTGGCAGAGAAGCTGAACCTGAAACCTTCCAGCAGCGGAGCCGTTCTGCGTGGGTGCATGAAAGGCGAACAAAAATAACTTTTAAAACTCCTCGCCTAGTCATCTTCAGGTGGGCCACGGCTTAGGCTCGGTACATTTAATTTCTTGTGGGTCAAACAGAAGCAGAACGGCCCTTCGGCAGTGCGGGTGCTGCAGCGGGCGGCGGGGAGCAGCGCCGGCAGCTCGGGAATGCCCAGGGCGGCACCGCGGAACAGACCTGTCGCCCAAACACCGAGCAAACAAAGAGCGAGCCTGTAAATTACGCACCAGTAACCCCGGGGAATTTTGTGTTACGGGTTTCCCACTCATCGCCGTTCCATAAGTCAGCGTTTCGTATTTTAAGAAATAAAAAATGGGATTTGTGTCAAGGTGGGCCTAATGAAAAAAGGTGGTTCAAATGCATCTAGCCTTCAGAACTGCAGACTGCAGGAAAAGGCAAAAGAATAGGAAAAAAAAATCAACCTAAGCGCCAAAGTTACTGAAGTTTACATGGGCAAATCGGCAGTTCTCATTCAGCATTAGCTTTTATTGTTTTCAGCTCTCTAGTAGTCAAATTTATCTCTCCACTTTCTTCAAAGGCTGATAACACAGTAATTGTATTGATCACTAATAATAACCTAATATAGTTTAGTCTTAAAAAGAAATTGAGACAGGATGCCCAATTTATCTTGCAGGCAATGCTTCAGAGTAAAGCCATTTGTATTTTTGAATTTTAGATAAAGCAAATACATGTATTTGGTTTTAGCGCACCATAGATATTCTTAAGCAGTTAACAAAATACAAAACCCCAAAAGTGTTTTAGATTTGGAGACTCAATACCACAAATTGTTCTCATGTAACCCCGTTAGAGTGGTGCAGTTTATAATTTCCTGTTCAGTCAGGAATCTAACTCACATTATACAGAATTGATTTTTAATTTGAAAAGCAACAGTGAGTTTTACATACTGACATGAGCAATGAATTACTTAACAGTTTGCAGACTGGTTGAAGCTGGAGGTCTGCCGTGGCTTCACAGCTCCAACTGGGTTTATGGTAGTCTTGAGTGACCAAGGTTTGAACTTCAGTAATCTTTTGAGGGGTTTTTTATACACAGGCAAGTGTTGCTGACTGGTTAATTTTTCAGCACAATGGTAAAACTTGCATATCTGAAAAACACAATGAGACCTAGTTGTCTTATCATCATTATGTTTCAGAATTACTCACTTAATAAATTTTGCAGCGTTGGGCTAAAGCTTCATAGAGACATACTGGCTCTTGCCAGCTGTCACTGTAACTTGACTTCTGGGTTTCAGGTTCGGTGTTGATGGATGGGATTACACAGTAGTCCTTTCTCATGGCACCTGGCGATGCCTGTGTGGCACTGAAAAGTTTGTTGGGATTCTCAGTTCATCACACCTCTCCTGTTGCTTTCTCTCCTAAAGACCAGTGTGAGGAATGAATGGTGGGTTTCTGAAAGGCTGAGCTATTAACAGTGTCCCCTACTTGCTGTCTTACGTGTATGTGTGCTATTGGCTGCCACAGACAGCACTGGGGCTGCACCAGTGATTGACTCTGTCGGTAGTGGACAGACCGTCACGCTTAATTTCAAGCACAGTGTGATTAAAATAGCAGAGCAGTTGGGGAGAAGACGAGCTGACCAGTCCCATAGCTGAGAGCAAGCTCAGACTCACAGCATATGCGCGTGAAAGAATAGATTTGAGTCAGGAGTCTTGGAGGCTAGACATGCTTTCATTGCAGTGGAAAAATTGTCTGCTTCTTAAATGGTCATGCACTTGTCACTGATAGTCTGAGTGTTCCTCAGAGTGTTCCTTTTATAAGGAAATGTTGAACAGGTGACTTTCAACGATCAAACTGTTGGTAGTTCAGCCTGATTAATCCTGCGCAGGATGGGGCTCGGGACGTCATTGCTATCTCTTGCCTGCCGGCCAGGCAGCCTGCAGCCTATCTGCCACATGTTACCTGGCTAAAGCTCCCTGACCGCTGCCCTTCCTGGGTGGCCTCTCAAATGTGTTGCTGTACAGGTGGACTGACACTGCTTGGTATTCACTCCGGAGACACCAGCTGAAACTAGCACAAGCCTCAGCTGCTAGTCAGGCGAGGCCAGTGACTGCTTCTAGGAGTTTCCCCCCGCTTTTATTCTTTTGCTTTAAATTAATATTTTTGACTTTGCTCAGGGAGGAGGAGGAAGGAGCTGCCCTCGCATGCTTTAGCATGGCTGGAATATAGCGTAAGAAGCTACTGATGCAGGGGTTCATTGCTGCTATTTGCTGGATAGTTTCCCAAATAGCCCTTCAGACGGGCTCAGCATTCGCTAACTCCTCATCTGTGTTGCGTGGTTAGTTGGCATTAACTTAATCTTGATGATTTGTGCAAATAGCCTATGTTTAGGAAGTCATTCTCCATGTACTGTCTTTGAAAATTCTCATAGATTTGAATTCCTTTCTAAAATAAGTGATCATTTATATTTATACAATCCTAATGTGTTTGAGTAATTTGAAAAAGCCCAAAAACGTATGATAGGCTCGAGTACATATTATGCCAAATAAAGTTTTTTAGGGTGATATGAAGGAATACAGGCGTAAGAGCAGAAAGAAAGAAGGAGGAACAGAGGAATAGAGATGGAGAAAGGCAGACTAAGATACTTCAAGCAGTGATGTGGGTTCCGTGGTTTGTATTGGGGAATACAGAACTTGCATCCTGAGGTACTGAAGGAGATGGACAGATTGATTCTCTGAAGAGCTTTAACAGTACATGCCAAACGTTAATCTATGGTACACATGGTAGTAACCTGGAAACATTGAGACGTTCTTGAAAACACTTGGGATTGCTTTCTAACAATTTGGAATAAATAGAAAAACACTGTAATGATTCATGGGCAAACAATTTTTTCTTTTAAAGGAAATAAAAACTTTTGCTGGACCTAAATTAATTCCCTCCTTTTGAGAAATAACTGAGGTAGTCAAGGCCTCATCCTAGCTATTGCTCTTTAAAAGTGTGGAAAGCAATGGTATTTTATAGCAGCACCTCTTAAAATTCATGTGGAAAGCTCCCATTGCTCGTTGTACTGTGGGATCATATTACAAAAAAACCAGTTCATCTTGGAATTAGTCTTAGTCACTTGCTTTCTGTGAAGCTCTTGGATCAATATTTTAAGAACAGGGTGTTTAGCAAAACAGGTATTCCTTTTTAATCTCAAATATATTTCTTGTGAATCTGAATATTCTAAGCATTAGTCGAATAAGTGGGTAGTTTTTGTCATGTTAATTTCTATTTAATATTCCAGAAGCTATTAATAGAATCATTGATGTTTAAAAATGAAACATCTTCCTCAGATATAATGCAAATTACATACCAGTATAGTAGTTCAGCACGGAAATGGAGTGCTAAGTAACTGTGTGGTGGATTTGTAATTGTTTCCTATTCTGAAGCAATCCTATTTAAGCCTCATGTTAAACTTCAAACTTTTAAGACGTTCCATTTTGCCTTGAAATGCATCTGCATCTCCAAATGGCCAGGATCTTTGTGTTTGGTGCCCACATCTATTTGTGAGGTTAAGGATTCCATTCTTTCTCAAATAGTGCTTCTGTTTGATCTTGCATAACACATCTAATTATTTATGCATATTCTACTTCTAGCAAGTAAGTGGAGGGTTCTTTTTGAAAAAGATTGTTTCAAAGATTGTTTTTGAACTTACTAAAAGTTATGCTTGAAAGCGTGTTAGACTTTGAAAACCCTGTATTCCCAAACCTGTTGCTATTTACATTTATGTCACATCCAGTTACATCAGACATGCTGGATTACATCGCATAATGAAAGCCGTATTGCTGTACTCTAATCTTTATCTCTTTATATCCGATCTCCTTTGAATTGCACATGAGTATTGCTTATGGTTACTTAAAATAACTACTGCTTTTGTTTCAAGGGCAGTGCTATATATGATGAACACTTAACACTCAACCCTGCTTTGGCAGCAACTACACATCCCGTGTCTTTGGTTATTGCATGATTTAACTGGGAAACTTGCACATATTCTTTTTTTATTTTTAATTTAAATTTCATATTTGAAAAATCTGAAGCCTCTGAAATCATACATGTTCAGAAAAAAGATAATACATTTACTTGTGCCACTGTGCTCTTCTGAGAGATTTGGAATATATGCCTTCCTCCTCACAAAGCGGGTCATGTACTCTTAGGCAGAATGGAAAGGGACAAAGAGTAGGAGGAAAAGAAGTTTGTGCAGTAAAGCTGACCTGAACTGGGGTTCGTTTTGACATCACTGCCAGAGTCATTCATAGCCTTTAAGAGACTTCTGACCTCGTTTGGTAGTCAGTATAAAGAAGCAATTTCTGCTGACTTTGGGAGACTTGCACATGTACATACTGGTTGTATATATTTTGTTTTTCTTGTACTGACTACCTAAGACATTATTGTGGGACTAATGCTTAATAATGTTAGTAGCTGCAGAATCCCAGATACTACGGCTTTTAGGGAGCACTGGAAGGGTGTTCTTCATCAAAATGTCCTCTTTTCCAAGGCATCCTGAATTTTTCCTGTTGAACAGACATGCTGTTGTGGTACTTTTATACATGACTTCATAAAACAAAGCCAAGTAAAACAGAATTTAAAAAAAAAAAAAGGAAATCTTATTCTCCTATCATCAGTCACCAAACCTTGCTTGAGACTCTGTGTGATCTTTTCCTCTGAGCTACCACCTTGCTTAAAGATGAATAAATTCCTCAGGCTCTGTGAGTGCCCTTTATTATACTTTGATGCTTAACAGATCTTTTGAATTTTCTGGGACAGGTTGTTTTTCCTACCCTAATGCTTTGAGGATAATTGTTGGTCATAACCCTGAGGCTCAAAAAGCCTTCCTTCTAATTTAGAGATGAATGTGATGAAATTTATTACTTTGGGAATAGTTCAAGGAGAAAAATCATCCCCTCAATCTGTGATGTCAAACAAATCCTTAGAATGGAGCTTGGATCAGGATGAGGCTGTTCACTCTCACGGTGTTCACCATTACAGGTGGATGTAGCTGTTGTGCACCATTTAAAGATCTGAGAAAACTGGACATCTCTCAGATACCTGGGCTTGTTTTCTCAGCATGCCCTCTATTTCTGTTGTTTTCCTCATGACTTTAATTTTCTCATACCATTCCTTCAGGTGGAGGTTACAGTCCCCTTGGGTCTGCTGGCGTAAGTACAACTATTTTTTTTTTCCTATAATTTTTCAGCTCTGCCAACATGATCTAAGTTTATGTCTCCTAATAGTTTTCTATAAACCAAAAACATGTTGATGCAATTTTGCTAGGGAATGATATATATACATTGTTGTGCTCACTGGCGTGAGGAAAGAGGTAACAACATAGGGAGACCAGTGACTTCTTATCCCACCTACAGCCAGAACAGTCTGAATTTTCTGAAATTGCAGAATTTAGGAAAATCCAATGTGATCGCAATAGCAGATGAGGAGAGGTGGTGAATAGGGAAGACTAGATGGCTCTGTTTTCCTGATGTTTAACTGTTACATGGTTCTGCATGGTTGTTTTTCAGTTCCCACCTCACTCCAGGTGAATACCCTTTGGTTTCCTTATCGCTATCTGCTTTGTTTCCGTGAAGCAACCATGGCCTCTTTCATTCTTCCCTGAGAATCTGTGTTAGGGCTGAATGAAGGAGTCATGGAGCCGGCCTAAGTAACAACTACTCGAGGCAGCACTTGTAAAAAGCTTGATTCTTAACATCTGAAAAAGACATGAAGAGATGGAAGAAGCCTGGGTTTATTATAAGCAGAGCTTGTGTAGTTTCCTGTTTTTAATGATTGTTGGTACTGTGTGTGAGAGTTTTCAGTTGTCTGTAACCACCCAGCTTCCACTTTTTGTAGGCAAAGATTGTTCTTGGCAATTGCCTGCCTCGTTGCTCTGACACTTGCAAAGTGAAAATCTGCTGCTTTCTCATGTTAGAAGGAAGCAACTTTGCCAGCTAAGTCGTAGAGCAGCACCTCTGCTTCCAAACTGGACACAGCCGTTTGAAATGTCTCAAGTCTCCCACGCAGATCAGGGATATGCATTTTGCAATAGGTGTTAATAGTAGATCCACACCTGACCCAACAGCAAGTAAGCCTCTGCACAGTCTCACTTCTCATGTAGAGGCTTAGCAGATCTAAGGTGAGTTCTCCAAAAACTCTTATCTGCATTTCCTCTCAAAAGCCAAGGAGGTTGGAGATGCTCTGTTCAAGGCTTCAAAGGCTAAGCCAGCATTTCTTTGCAATTAGGTAGAAACACAGAGCTGGAAGAGACCTCCCACCATGCAACAACTGTTGTGGGAAAATGTTAGCAGCTCTAACCTTCTCCGCCCCTTGCTCAAAAAGAAAAAAATATACAGGAATTAATAAAGAAGAAAAACTATCTTTGAGTTACTCTTCTCTTTGTTCTGCAGGTTCCTGATTTGTCCTGATGTTTTATCACTTTGCTTCTTGGGCATCTGGCTTTCAGGAGAAAAAAAAAGGAGCAGAACAAAACCAAACCTGAGCCTCCCCTCGTGAGTGCTGAAGCTGGTGATGGTACATCACAGCTGCCCAGAACCTTTTTGATCATATTCTTCAAAAGAAAAAAAAGAGACTGCTATAAAGGTTCAGAAGAACTAAGTATATGTCATGAATTCAGGACTGCAAGCTATAAAAATGACAAATTTATTTAGAAAGGAGAGGTTTTATCAAAATATATTTTTACAAATTTTCAGTTATTCTTAGAAGGGCAGCTGGCAAGTAGTCCTTTCCCCCCCTCCCCATTTTTGAATATGCAAGTAATTGATCCTGTTGTTTCAGATAGATAACTGTAAAACTTTGGAGGGAATGTAGAAATCTTTGCCTTTTTTTTTTTAAGTAACATAATATTTCACTATTTTCTTTTGTTTCATACATTTAATTACACTTCATCTGGTTTGTTGAAACCAGATCCCATTGCATGTTGGTATTTCATTTCTCATGGAATAAATTGTAAATGATGGGATAAAAAGATACATTTATAATTCTCATAATGGGAAATCCTAGTTATTAATATGCAGAAAAATGTAGCTAAATGAATGAAAAAAAAATTCCAGCTAAAGAAAAATACATGAAATTAAGGATTACATTAGTATGGTTCATATGCTACTTCCTTTTGCTTATTTTTCCTTTCACTGTTGATTAAAATGGGATTTTCCAAAGCACAAGAATTTCCTTATCGTACTCTTTCCTTCAAAATGGAGACTATTGAAAATCAGACTGTGTGTTCAAAATTGTCCCACATTTTCGCTTTTGTTTTCTAATTGGGAAGAAAAACAAAACACGGAAAGTTTCAAAGTATTTTGGTTTTAAAATGTGGGCTTGGACATCTTTGATGCATCATCGTAAGAGCTAGAAGGGACACTATTGTTCTTGATGGAAAATGCAATCCATTCAGGAACCCCAGATGATGGGGGAAAATGAGGGACCTAAGCCATGACAAACTCATGATGACTGATGACAAACCATCCTGAAGCCAAACATTTAGATTTGCTTGGATGCTTCAAAACATTTTGGATTCTTTTTTTCTTTTCCCAAAGGGACTTTACATTGTTTTGGCACAACCAAGTTTTTCCTGTGGAAAAAATATTACAGAAACCACTTTTCTATTAAAAACTCAGAACAGAAAATTCTGGAGCAGCAATAGAGGGAAGTAGTCAAGCCAAAATCAAGTCCATTTGAAAATGTCCTCTCAGAAGAATCTTATGACTAGCAATGAGAATTTTATTTGAAGGTAAGTGTATTTCCTAGACAACAAACATAATCTGATGAAATCCATGTAGCGTAACTTGGTGTGTTTCAACACAGTTGAAATACGATGTTTCACAGAGTCACTTGAAAACTGTAAAAACATGAAAGAGCTCTGGTCGAAAGCTTGGGCCTTTGATATGAAAAATCACATCTGAGATTTCACAACTGTTTTGCTAGGACTGGGCATTTTTAGAAAACTGAACACTGCTTTTTTTAAAAAGATCTCAGTCCGCCAAACAAAAATTTGTATGTTTAGAAACATACTTCTAGCTTTAAAAACATGTAGCTAAATTCATCATTATTTAATATTTAGAGGCATACTCCTAAATTTGTTTTTTAAAAATGGGCACAAACCTCTTTTTAACAACAGCAAATTATTTTCGGGAGAGGTAAGGGTTGCCATACTCTTACTGAATTTTTAGGATACAGGTAATTAGGGTAACCTGCCAGGACTTTTTATATCCTTGTAAAAGTTGCCATGAGTCTCTCACTTGCTAGAACTGATAGCCATCTCAATGCTTATTTGTCAAGGCAACCTGTGGTTTAAATGTGACAAACTGTGTTCTGGCTTCGTTTGCATGAGGGCAAGCTTCATCTTGTCAACAGTGGGTAGGAGACAGAGCCTGTTATTCCCCATTACCCAAGTTAATCACATGGTTTTCTGAGTATAAACAGGTGATTCACCAAGTTTAAGAGCGGAAGTGACCAACAGACAAGCCAGTGTCAAGCACTTTGAATATCAATCATCACTTCTCAGATTTCACCCACACTGGGACCCTATGTCTTGTGCCAGGCAGAAGTGTCCCATACAAATGGAAGGCTTTTAGAGGTGGGGATTGCAGAGCTTTGGGCAGAACAGGCTTAAGGGACCAACAAGCAAAGAGAGCAGAGCAACAAACAAAAGCTGGATGGGCATTTGAAGATGAGTGTTGGCACATGGATCATTTGGTCGGTGAAGTTATGTGAACTTTCACCTGGGTCTTGCAGGAGTGTGTAATTTTTTATGTTCTTTGTGTGTGCAGTTTTCACAGAGATGCTGGTCCTCATGGCGGGCCTGTTAGGGGCTTTCATAATAAAAAGTACAGTTCAATAAACAACCTTTGGTAGTCCAGTATGCAAAATGGCCACTGACATCTCTGAGCTTCATCACACCACAGTGAATGTAGGGTGAGCTATTGAAGGGCCCAGGATCACCGCAGATTTATTCTGGTAAAATCAGTAAATGCTCTGTTTGCTTCATGATGTTTCTGGGACTGTCTGGGAAGTCAAATTAAAATGGAAGAGTGGATTTCATAGCTGGGGGCATTACCTTGGAATGCTTGTGGCTCTTCACTAGCTCAAAGAAAACAAATTACAAATGGATCCTGCAGAGTTTTGAAAGGCCAGGTTTTTTATTCAACATCACCTGACAGTGCTGTTTATTAATACATTCAGTGTGTTTCAATATAATTTTTCACATCTTTCACCACACTTGATGATTTTTTTTTCTATAATTGTTTTGTTAGTCATTTCTGTAGGCAGCCTGGCAGCTGTTGCTGCAATCCGTTTGTTAATTGTGGTTGGCTCTGGATTTAACAAAATGCAACTGCACCCTCTTGTGGAAGCTGCTAAGTAGATTATTTTGGTTTCCTGGTACCACCTGGTTAATTTTTTTCTGAACTAGTCAAAAGAAAACAAATAGCAGAAGTGTCCTAAGGCCACACAGCAACAAAGCTTCCTGGAGAACTTCAAAAGAATAAGCAGCAACTTTGGAATGTCTGAACTCAGAAAACCTTTGAAGACAAACTTCTGTGGGGAAGACCTTCAAAGGCACCCTGGGAGACCTTCCTGCCCGTGGCTTTTGTGGGAATCTCTGTCATAATATATTTTTCAAGAGAAACCATTGTTATAGCTATATGCATGGAAATGGTACATTTACAAGTAAGTCTAAGGACGATAATTAAATATCAGTATCCATCATGGACCTGAAAAATAGTTTATGTTCATTCTCTATTTGTGCAAATCCGTGAATACAGATGTCAATCTCTCTGCATGTGCTAATGGAAATAGTGCGTGTTTTTGAAGGCAAATACACTTGCGAAGGGAGTAGGTTAGGTTGCACAAAGAAGATTTAACTTTGAACTCTTGTAAATCTCAACATGTAATTTTTTTCCTGCAACTGCTGTGGACACTTTGGATAAAAGAAGTGCCTTTAAACACATGGATGCATTTGTACTGTGGTCTGTGAGGAGTAGGGGCGCAGAGGAAGCAAGAACTCCTTTAACTGCTGAAGCAAGTATATTGGCATGCCTACCTCCTACTCTGCATTATATGGGCTTGCACAGAGTCTCATACAATATTTACCTTAGTTAAAAAAAAGAAAAATTGTTTACATGAAATAAATTTTCCTGAAAAAAAGCCTCTTTTTTTTTGTTTGTTTTTCACTGTTATTGTGGACACAAGGGCTTTCTGACTAAGATAAAATGAAGGAAAAATGATTTTTAAAAAATCCTTTATAGTGTCCTTTATAAGCAGAGACACTCACTGACAAAAGAGTTAAAATGCCCCCCAAATAATAAGGTATTTGTGAAATTATCACTTTCCATGAGTAATTAAAAAAAATGATACTGAAAGTTTTTTATATAGTTTCTAATACACAATGTACTCAAATGCATTAAAGTCCAGTGTAAGCAGCAGCTGATTTTATAGGCCACAGCACAGCTACTCTATTTCGGAGCAAAGAATTAACCCACAGTCTGCTTTGGGGTCAGTTAGAAAGAATGGAATGGAAGAATTTGCCTTGCTCTCTGCAAATGGCTAGTTAAAAAAAAAACAAACAAACCCCCCCCCCCCAAGCCAAAAAAGAAAAAAGTAACTGTCATACAGCATGTATGTATGTATCCCCTATGTAGAATTTAACGAGGTGAGTTGGTTTGCATTTTTATGTCTGAACATGTTCTTGCACTGCCAGCCTGTCTCACTGAGCGGTGAAATACAACCTACCGACACCTCAGGGCGGGGTAACTCAATTCATGATGATGGTCTGAAGTCGAGTTTTGGAAGTCCTGGTCTGATACTAACATTGTCTTACCTGTGACAGGGCTTCTGCACTTTTTGAAGTTCCACAGTGTTTAGAATTTGTATTTCTGCTTGTTTCTCCACTGCACTTTTGCTCTGTGCTTCAAAGGACCCTTTGCCATCCTCGGATAGTACATGTTTCTGCAGTCAGTAATACGGTACTTTACCCCAGATGAGGGTAAAGCCTCATTTTACTCTCTCTGTTGGGTATCTGCTGCACTTTATGTATTTCTGGCTGAACAGTGCTAAGCCTGATACTGTGCCAGCTGACCCAGGAGGAGCAGCTGTGGTTGCAGTCTCCAGAGGGGGTGGCTCACACAGCCTGGCCGACTTTGGTCTCCGTGGGCTACCACAAAGGGAAAGACACTGGCCAAGTACCCTCATGATTGTTGACATTATAACTTTGTTGCATCTTTCACAGAGCTTGGAAATACACACAGGTTGATGGGAAAAAGAATTAACAAGCATCCTCACATGTGAAAAAGCTGCTTTTTGGACCTCTATGTGCACTCTTTGTGCCGCCAAACTCAGAAGGAATCCTCTTAGCACACTTCAACCACAGAAGCTTGTTCCTTCTCTAGAGCAAGTATGGATGTGAAGTTTATGCAGCTGCATCCCTCTTTCAAGTTAATTATATCACTCTGAGCACTTCGGCTAGGATCCCACACTGCAGTTCCTTGTGCTTGAACCAGCCTGCCTGTTTCCCTGGGCGCCTGCCATGAAGGTTGCCTCCCTGCTGAAATCCTGGCACATCACCTAGTGCTCTTTAATCCAAATTTCTTTCAAGCTCACATACCCGGAATTCACCACTGTAGCAATGCCTCATGTCTCTACATGACTTCCGCTGATTTCCCAGTCTCTCTTGGGGAAAGGAGTGTATTCAGCCTCATTTAAAAAGAAACCCATTGCTGAAAACCAAGGATCTACAACCTACAATACAATGTACTACCTAAAACAGTTCCTGCATGGCTAGTAAATAATATAAAGCCATTTTCAACTCCTGGTACTGATCCCCCACTTTATAATCCTGAGCATCTGTAACAGATACGACCCCACATCCCTGGCACTGGCCCCTTATCCCACTCTTCAAGTGTACTGAAAACAGTGTTGGTAACGCAGAGATGTCCTAGCTGCTGCTTAGCAGTTCTTACACAGAGTCAAGGCACCTTCTGCTCCTCACACCCCACCCGTGAGTAGGCTGGGGGTGCACAAGGAGCTGGGACGGGACACAGCAGGTACAGGTGACCTCACGTATCCAGAGGAATATTCCATACCATATGGCATCATGCTCAGCATACAGAGCTGGGGGAAGAAGAAGGAAGCAGGGGAACATTCAGAGCGATGGAGTTTGTGTTCCCAAGTCATTGTTAAGTGTGATGGAGCCTGGTTTTCTTGGAGTTGGCTGGACACCTGACAACCCATGGGGAGGAGTGAATGAATTCCTTGTTTTGCTTTGTTTGTGTGCATGACTTTTGCTTAACTTATTAAACTTTTTTCTCAGCCTATGAGTTTTCTCACTTTTACTCTTCCAATTCTCTCCTCCAGCCCACTGTGGGAAGCGAGCAAGCAGCTCACTTAGTTGGAACTTAGTGGAACTTAGTTGCCAGCTGGTGTTCAACCCCCACATCCAGTTAAGATAACTGGGTGCTCATGGTTTTAGGCTTTGCAAATCTCAGTGATCAGCAAAACCCCTCCTCAGCTCATTTCTTCTGAAAGACTAACTTGAATATTAAACATTCTGTGCTAGATGCAGCCTACCAAATCTTGCAGGCATCACTCATTCGTCACAGCAGAAGCTCTTACCTAGCACTGTGCACCTTGCAGGACTAGGAACGTGTGTTTCTCACTAGTCTCAGCATTGCTGGTGAATTTCAGCTCTAATTGCAATCGTGCCTCTATCATGGGCCCAAAATCACCGACTCCTTACACCTAAACAATCTCCTTTCCTACAGGACCCCCAACCCTTTTTCACATGGATGCTGCAGGATCTCGTTGAATTTCTTCATTCCTTGCTGTCACAGAAATGTGATGTGGCGGGGGGGCGGGTGTGTGTGTGTGTGTGTGTGTGTGTGTGTGTGTGCAGGGATGAACTGGATCAACTGAGAAGATTCAGTTCTGAGCCTAGTGTTAGGATTGGGGTAAAGATCTGTTTTTTGCAAAAGAAAGCTTGAAAAATCTGTGTTTGTTGTGTATTCCTACAAGAGCATTAAAGCTAGGATGGGGACTGCAGCTGGTAGGGGACAATTCAGGGTAACAGGGCAGGATAGGATGTGAGTCCTTTCAGTGAAGGCTGGATTTGCAGCTAGAGATTCAGATGGGAAGGTCTGATCCAGAGAGGTAGCAGGAGACAGAGATGCTAGTCACAACTGCAGATTAAACTCTGGATTCTGATTAAAACTAGGGTTAGAGTTTGACCCTAATCCAGGGTTTAAGAGGGCTGAAGAGTCAAATGATTGCTGGATTGAAGAGATGCTTCGAGTCGGGCTGCAGATGACCCGGTAGGGAAAATTAACTCACTGTTTGGGCGGGTGATGGAGGGGATTGGTAGGATATATGTCAACTATGTGGTTGGGTTAGGGTTAGAGTTTGGTTCACAGGAGTCTGAAGAATTCAGGAAAACGCAGGAACTTTTAAGACCTGTAGGATTTTGATGAGGTTTAGTTTCTTGATGAATCTGGTAAGTGTAGATGCTTATACGGGGAGAAGTATTAGACTAGTTCAAGATTGTTTTGGTTACTGCTTGCTTCTGGCTATATTGATGCTGTCAAAGGAGGCAGGGGACTCCTAATGAGAGTTCAGCTATTGTATGTTTTGAGGAAGAATAGGATAGATTAATTTGGACACAGCCAATTTTGATAAGTTTAAAGTTAGAGCTAGTTCTGAGTAAAGATAGTTTGACTCCACCAATAAATAACACTTGAGGGTTCAAAGGTTTTACGCAGTTGTCAGGTATGCTCACTAAGGTCAGCAGGAAAAACAAACACACCTATATAAAAACTATTTGTACAAATCAAACATTAACTGGTGTTCTCAGTGTCCCATACAGGAAATGCACATACACACACACACATACATTGTTAAATGTATGGGCTCTAAGAAAATTGAGGAGTTGAGGTATCACTGTGGGAAGTTTCAGAAAAACAGAATACTTTAGCTCAAGGCCTAGGTATCAATTTTACCAAAGACGGTGGCTACCACTCAAATTCTCATTAAGTCCAGTAGTTACCATCATAGAACTCAGACAGTAGTAATTACCAATTTATTTATAAATCTTCCACAGTTAATTTGAAACCAAACCCTTCACCTATTTCCCTACATCTTCTGAGTTACATCTCCTTTGAGAATCACAGAATCACAGAATATTCTGAGTTGGAAGGGATCCACAAGGATTGTTGAGTCCAACAAGTTAATGGTCCATATGGGGATCAAATATGCTACCTTCATGTTATCAGCACCATGCTCTAATCAACTGAGCTCTTCTCAGGTTATTCATGATGGATAAGGAGTAACATATATAAATAATAAACTGCATAATGCCCACTGTGTTTGGGAATGCAGTAGCCTATGCACTCATACAACAAATTTTGTGGGTAGCTTTGTTTGATATTTATAGAAAATCCCAATGGCACTTCAAAATTGTTGAATCAATATTTCAAGAATAGAAATTTACAAAAGTGCTCAGAGTGAGGCTTCCATACTAGAATATTTAATAGTATACTTTGGAGATATATATTTGACTTCACATTAAAACCACAGTCAGAATAGCCTCTGGAATCATTTAGATGTCTTATAAAAACCTATTTCAAAAGCCAGGAGGATTTTCCACTTATCTTTTTTGGGTTTTGTTCATCAACAGATGAATCCTACAGCCTGTAAAGCAGTCTCACTGACCTCGGTGGAGCTGCTCATGAGAGCAAATTCTGTTGGGAAGAGAATACCCTTTAATAAAAATGGACATGGAAAGTACTGAGGTTAAGTTACACCCTTCTCCTTCTCACTGCAACAGGCACTTTTGTATTCAAATATACCATGACAGGTATCATGTGCTTATTCTAAAAGAGCTAAAAAGCAGACAAGTGCATAAAAGAGAGGGGGCCTTTGGCCTCTTTAAATGTGGAGTTAATAAAAGCCAGTTGCTGGGATGGGTGCTCTAATACTGGGTTCCAAGGCCTAGAAGGAGGGAGAACAAGATAGCCTCCTATCTGTCTGTAGTGGCTCTATTTTCAAGCACAGCCTGTGGGCATTAGACTGCAGGCCACCATTCCCAACATCTGCTTATTCCTAAAGGCTCCTTGGCTGCAGAGCTTGCCGCTTGAGGACGCACTGTGACAACCACCCTGACACTGATGTCAGGTGGGAAATCTGACTCAGAAGTCTGTGCAGGTCTGTTGGTCTACTACCCCACTGGTAATCCCGACAGCAGGGTTTCCTCCACTTCTGTGATTTGCTTAAGTCATGGGAGTTCTCCTGTCAGTCCGAATAATGCAATTAATATTACTTAATTTTGTTTTGCATGCCCTTGTGCCTTACAAGTTGCAATTATAAATTATAAATTGAATGACATACTTACAAGAGTGTATCATTTAATATGACAGATACTTTCAATTATAAGCACTAGTTTCAGTATGAGTTTCTTCCAGCAAATGATAATTGATGAGGGCAAAAATATTTGTCAGGAGATTTCTAAAGATTTATCTAGTTTCTTTCAAAAATTCCCCAAATTTCAAGCCGAAAAAATATTGACAGAGAAAATGTCTGGTGGTTTGGGTTTTTAGGTTTTTTTTTTTTTTTCACAGTGTGCTGAATTTCTAAATACATGAGGGTTTTCCCCCCTTCCTTTTCAATGGAAAGTTTTAGAAACGTATGTTCTCAAGCATCCTGACTAGCTCTAACTTCCAGGTGGAAAATCCAGTTACATTACATGTTACAGGCAATCACATTCCTGGAAGGAGAACCTACACTAGAAGCAGAGCAGTCCAAGGGCAAGTCTGCTCCTTAGTGTGACATTAGAGGACGGATGAAGAAATGCATTAGCCAAAACTCTGGCTACATGCTGCGGGCCTCCCTGGAAATGAAGGGAATCAGTGACTGCAGGCTGTGCACAGCGCTGCTCCACTGTGGACTGAGCCTGAAAAATAAGTCTGTGAAAAGTAAAGCCTGAGACTTGCTATGTTTGCCCAAACCAATTCATGATGGCTCTTGCAGCTTATGTCTGGAAATACTGCAGTTCAAGGAAGCTCTTCTTTCTGGGCACATTGTTGTATTTCACAGCCATTTCTCAGCACTTTGTCAGTCTTTCAGTCTCTCCTTGCGCATAGGGTGCTTATAAACGGTGAATGTTTACAGGTTGTTTCGGTTTGTTCCTTCAAGGAGAAGTTTAATCAGATTTTCCTTCTCTTTTCAAAGCTGATCCTTTTTCTCTGGGATGCTCTTCTCTTGGGTGGGAGCTGGAACATGCACCGGGAAGCTCCCTTTTTTTCGTACGTGTCCACCTCCGTAGTCTGTCTGCCAGCCGTTTGCTATTTCCATGGATTACAGGAGACATCTTGTGGCCGTGAAGCGAAATCACGGAGCATGCAGAGTGAAGTCTGCGAGGGCTGAATAGTGATGGGCTTCCACTGCCGCCCGAGCGTTTGGTTTTCCTTCCACTGGTGGCGAATAAGGGAAGTAGGAGTCATCCATCTGTCTGAAGGGGCCTTTTGAACTAGGGCAGCCTGGCTGAGCTAGGACAGAAAGAAGATTTGAGGCTGTGGAGGTGACATATGGGTCAGCCTTGTATGCGAGTGACCTATGAAATCCGCTGCAGCTGGCTCAGGCAGATGTTTCTCAACTGAGGCCTTGCTGGAGTGTCTCCTTGCTTGCAGCCAGCTCTCTCCTAGAAGGAACACTAATGCGGTTTGCCGCAGAGCATGGGCAATGAGGAAAAGCACAACAAACGAGAGTGCATTCGTATTTAACTTCAGCACAGTAATATTTCGGTGACGCTGTGGAAATGGACATCATTCAGCCAGTCACCTGAACCTCACTTAAGACAGTCTGTGGAATTAGGATGCTGTCAGCATTCTTACCAGATCAGTGCAGAGGGAGAGTTCCACTGAGGGAGCCTGTTATTTGTCTGTTCAGAGGAAAAAAAGTGAATTAAAAAAAATGGATCAAGAAAAGTATAAAGAAAAGCCAGAAGGAAAATAAGAACACAACAGGGAAGCAGAAAGAGAAGGCGAGATGTTTTTATGATTATTAACAAGCATCTGTCTCTGAGGTTAATTGCGATTATTGGGCAATTATGTAGCAGCATTTCTCAGCTGGCCTGGACATGGTTGGTGCCATGCCCATACATGAGGAAAATGACAGTACATGCCTCAAAGAGAGCCTCAGCTATGACACAAGTTAGAGCAGATGAAGGAGAAAAATAAGTGGATTGGGAAAGGGTGATGGAAGACACGATACCTACCAGTAATAAAAGGATGGGGACAGTTCTAAACTTATCACCATACCATGCTGTGCAATTAAAAACCTTGTGAGGGGGCAGAGAAATAATGAGTATTCATGCTACATGAGCTGGGGACAACAGCAGCAGCAAAAGGTAACTCCTAGAAGATGCATAACAAAAACTGACTCAGAAATCATTCAGTAGAACTTTCGTCAGGCCAAGCAATCTGGTATTGAGACCATATAGCAATCATTTGTCCCCAAACTGCTATTATCCATGGTGAGGAAATGATCCTTGCAAGTGTGCAGTGAAAAAGAACATGATCTTCCAGACCCCATGGAGTCACAGTTTATTAATAGAGACTTGCAGAAGATGGAAATTCTATTTGGCAAAAGACTGCCCACTCATCCTCATTAGCTATGGCACCAGTAACTCCACAAGTTCTATGCAGAAGGGCATTTCATAAAGGATTAGTGTCAGGTCGACCTGGATACTTCATTTTGTGATGTGGAAATTCAATATTTTATAATAAAATATAAAATTAAATGAACAGTCCTTTTGGGGAAGAAAAATAAAAGAAAAAGCAAAAAGCACTTCAGAATGTTTCTACAATCGACAAAAGAGCATTTTGCAAAATTTTCTCAACTCGTCTCCCTTTTCTTTCCCCTTTGTTGTATGAAATTACTGAGAGAATTATGCTATTTTGCAAGTGTGTCAGTGATAAGGAAAGTAAATTCTCTGTTCTGGCATTGTTTTCCCAACAAGCTCAATTAAGCAGTTCACTTGTCTTTCAGAGGTAAATTTTGTCCCCTCCCTTGAAAATTTTGTACAATTAATGCTTGGCCCAGCTGCACCAGCTCTGCACACACTGCCTCAAAATAGAGCAGCCCTTCTGCTACCAAATGCCAGCCCCACTGTGGGGGCCAGTGCATTTTGGGCAAGATGTCCTCTCGGAGAAAGACTGGGGAGATGGCACAAACACAGTCTGGTCCTTCTAATCTCCTTGGAACTTGCTGTGGCCCTATGTGCAGTGTACACCTGCCCTAATAGAATCACAGAACCATGGAACAGCCCGGGTTGGAAGGGACCTCAAGGGTTCATCTCTCCCAGCTTTCCTGGGAAAGGGAGCCATGATTAAATTGTGTAGCAACCTGACCAGTCTCAAACGGAAAACTTTCTGTGATAGGGACCATTTTCTTGGTAAGGTTGTTCCACTGAGTTATTATTCTCACTGAAAAAAAATTTCTTTCTCATATCAAGATGAACTATCTCCTAGTACAACTTGTACCCATTGCCTCTTGTCTTTTCCATGTGTCTCCTTGTGAAGAAGGAGCCTCTGTCTTCCTTGTGTCTGCCCTTTAAGTACTGGAATACTGTGATGAGGTCCCCGTAAGCCTTCTCTTCTCCATGGACGGAAGATCTAACTCCTCCAGTCTTTCCTCATGGGGCAGGTTCTCCAGCCCTTTGATGATCTTTGCAGCCTTCATTTGAACCCTCTCCAGTCTGCTTCTGTCTTTCTTGAATTGTAGTAACCAGAATAGGACACAGCATTCCAGATGCAACCTGACCAACCCTGAGTGGAATGATCACATCTCCATCTCTGCCAGTAATGCTCCTGTGGCTGCAGCCCAGGATCCAGTTTGACTTTGTTGCTGCAGCCGTGCTCTGCTGACTCATGCTCAGCTTTTGTTGTGTACCTGGACCCTCAGGTACCTTTCAGCAAAGCTGCTCATCAGCCACACAGATGCTAACAGGTAGTGGGCTCTTTAGTAATTTTAAATCTCTGCTGCATTTGCCTTTCTTGGCTGCTGAAATAGCTGGGAATGGCTGACATAAGACATGTACAACCCAAAATCTGTCTCCTCTGAAATGTTCCTTGTGCTAGGGTCTCCAGGAGAGGACGAGATATGGCCTAAGGGCTTTTCATTAGTTTCATTCCATGTGCCTCTTGGCCATGATTTTCTTTCTAGCCAGCACTGACACTGAAATGGATGGCCTAATACATCTAAAAAATGTTATTCAACCCTTATCCTTACCTGCACAACAGTGGGTAGATCCACATCAACTCTGGGCTTTCCAAGGACTCTTTACAAATTGCAAGTAGGGAATTCCTGTGTCTCAGAGATGCCTGTATGTGCTCCAGGGTGCCAGCCTAGTCAACACAGAGCAGGCACCATGTATTGCTCTGATGTAATAATTGAGACGCAGTTCTTTGCCATTTGTATAGCTGGCTAGTTCAGAACTAACATTATAAGCTACAATACTGAATGAATTTTGCTTATAAACAGGCATTACTGACACAGTATTATCTGAGAATGCTAAGCCTGATTGAACAATTAGCTTATCTCTTCCTCATGCCTGATAAGGTGAGTGTAACCACGGTCAGTGTGGAATGCTTGGACATACCACGCTCTGGTGTTTCACATCTGCCTCACTTGCAAAGCTGTAGTTTAAGTTAAACCTGCTTGGCAATAAGCACTGGGCATGTTTGTCTTCAGGCTCCTGCAGGTATCCTTTTGCAGTACCCAGCTTTTGCAGTACCCAGCCTCCAAACTTCACCGTGGACTCTGGTTATGTTTGAGGGACAAGTCAGTAATGTTAATATGTAGATGAAGCGTATAGCTGTCATCCACAGAGTGCAATTTGGAATTGCCCTGTATACCAGTGTCACAGCAAAAGGATGACATGGGCAGAAGTTCTCACTTATTAAGTGCTGAATTTTGAAATTCTAGTCACATTTGAAGTAAGATTTTGGTGTGGTGGCGGGGGAGGGAGAGGACAGAAACCTTGAAGTCCAATCCAGAAGAGATGCTTGATTAGGCACAACTCCTAATTAAGCTGTGAAACTCGTTTCACATAGCTGATGCAAGTCAAAGGTGTAAAACTGTTCAGAACGCAATTAGACACATTCATAGGGAAAAGTCAAACAAGAACAGAACATCAGAATGAGGATACACTTAATAGCTCCATAATTCCTTAAGCCACAAACAGCCAGAAGCTGTAAGTGCTTGAGGAAAAAGTGTCAATTTAGGCATGTGCTGTTCTTGTGGTCTTTCCTAAGCATCTGTTAGCAGCTGCTGTTGGAGATAGGCAAGCAGCTTTGATGGACCACTGGTCTGAGACAATACAACAGTTTTTATGCTTTTATATCTCCAGCTCTGCTCACTACCACTCCTAGGTCCTGCAGTCCCAGAGACTTCCATTCAAGTGTTCTGCATTGCAAAAAGTCACCTCAAATGTGGGGCTGTATGCTTTCTCATGCAAGTGTTCTAAGCAGAACAGTCTTCATAAAAGAAAAAACAAAAAAACTCCACAGAAAGTTATAGCATCTGAAAGGTCTTGTGCATTTCCTCTTGCGTCTGTACAAGCAAACGCCAAGAGTGCTCCTAGAAAATCAGAGCAGGGTATCAAACTTACATCTCAGCAAACTGCTATTAATGTCTGCTATTGTTTCTGCAATAAATTCCTCTCACCAAAACTTTGGCTTAGAGTAGGGCAAAGCTTAGATTTTGTCAGCTGCCACTTTCTGTTGATGATTCCTTAAACACTTTAATTAGAAACACACCTGACAGTTCCTTTCAAACACATGGTGAACAGCTGTCACATGGGCACAGTAAAATTTCTGCACGGCACTTTTCTCATGAGAGACCCATTGCTAATATAGCAAGAATACTGCTAAAACTGTAGGCCTTGGCCAAGTACATGTAGATTGTACTAATATTGGTGAAAATTAGTTTTATGGGCTTATGTCTAATAATACCAACAAAACAGTGAATCCGAAAATGGGATAAATGCTAAATACAAACTCTGCAAAGTAACAGCAATATGGTATGTGTTATGTGTGCATGGAAAAGAAGCCAGCTGATTATTGGTATTGTGCCTGAAAAAGAGACTATTAAGGGACTAATTTCTGGTAATATTAATCATATCTTAAGTATATTTGACCCCCACAGATCAATTGCTGTTTTCAGGAACTGAATGCCACGTGACATAAAAGCATTCCCAAAGGAAATCTATTCTTCTCTACCACAATGTCTTTATCTAAAAGTGGATAAAGATTATTTGCATAGAAAATGTGAAGAAGATATTTTTCAGCTATTACAGTACCTTTGGGATTAGCACTTTCAGAATAGATGACTCCTTCTTCCTTTTATTTTTTTCTTTTTAAATGGAAGAATAAGTCAAATTCTCATTCTGGATTTTATTTTGTTTTTATTTTCCTGCAGGTAACCACTGGCAAAACCTCCTGCTTTCCACAATTTTGTTTTAATGCAAAGGTATCGAAGACAATCTTTCTTTTAGCAGTGGCAGGAGGAAAACATAGTTTTGTTCCTTTTTTTCCTATTTTTTTGGACTACCAGAGGCTCATAGTGCAAAAGACACGTGATTAGATGCCATGTAAGAAATATGGATAAGATACTGTTCAAAACTCTATAGTGCAAAAAGATCATGCTCCTAGCAGTAGTAGAAATAGGAATCATAGCAATCTAATGTGTTAAGGATTTCAATAAATCTTCTAATCTAATTCTGTAGTGAAAGGCATCAAGTGTATCTAGGCCACTGGCAAAGATGTTTGTTAAATAATTCATAAATGCCTTGAATGAAGGAGGTGTCTCAGAATTTCTCTACCTCTTGTTCCTAAGGCTGTTTGGCTTTCCAATGAGAAAATTCACCACATAGGCTAACATTGTTAATCTTTGCTGAAAAATAAAATTATTTCCTTTTGGCCTACTTCCAGCTGGTCAACAGCACTCTTGTTTCACAGAACAGCAGCTCACAGCTTGTCCCACACTCCTCTTGCAAATCATAAAATGGTTTCGTTTGGAAGGGACCTTAAAAATCATCTAGTTCCAAACTTCTGCCATGGCCAGGGTGATCTTCCAACAGACCAGGTTGCTCTAAGCCCCATCCAACCCGGCCTTGAACACTTCCAGGGGTGGGGCATCCACAATTTCTCTGGCAACTCATTCCAGTGCATCACTACCCTCACAGTAAACAATTTCTTCCTAATATCTGTTGTAGTACCCCAGCTTGGGAGCAAGCTGGGGAATGATTCATAGAAGGTTTTTTCAGGTTGGTTCAAGTTACTCCCTTTGAGTTCTGTGTAAGCTCTTTCTTGATTGTAAGTTGTCACTCTGTACCCCAGTTTCTCTGGTTACCATTCCCCTGAGTCCTGTTCCTCCCCTTAAGTTGGCCTTTCCCCCTTCCCTGCCTGCTAAGTGGAGAACCCCTGACCCTCTCTTCCTTCTCCCCTGCCCCTTGGGTGGAGAACTCATGTCAATCCCCCAGTGGCACACCTCCCCTTCTGGAAAGTTCCCTAGCACTCGGTGTGTCATTGGACCGTGTCCCTTAATCCCTCCTCTGTTCTCACCCAGTTGGTTGTCACTCTGTCATTCCTCAACGAATCCACCCCTTTAACTCCTTGCCCATTGGTTCCTGAGCTATCCCTCCCCCTGCATAAAATTCTGTGTAACCCTGATATCCCCGTCACTCTTCTGTGGTCCCTTTTGAGATTAAAAGCTCTGAAACCCACACGAGTGACCCCTCCTTCCTTCTTTACTCCTGCAGACACAGATCGATCTGGGGGCCTCTTCTGCCAACTCTGTGAGGACACTGCTTTGTCCTTCAGCCTCCACAGGCCACCAGGACGCCTGCAGTGGAATGCGGTGAGCCAGGGCAAGGGCCACCCCAGCGTCAAATATCTGGATACGAACATACACTCTTTCAGTTTAAAGCCATCCCCCCCCGTTCTATCACTACGTGACCTTGTAACAAGTCCCTCTCCAGCTCTCTTGTAGTCCCTACTGAAAGGCCACAAAAAGGTCTCTCCAAAGCCTCTTCTCCAAGCGGAACAATTCCAGTTCTCTCAGACTTTTTTTTCCTTATAGGAGAGGTACTCCATCCCTCTCAACAAAGCCAGAAATAAGGCTCTGCAGTCACCTCACACCAACACACTGACACTACCCCCGTGCCCCCAGCACCATGAAGGGTTTTCCAGCCAGGACAGACTTCAGCCCTTGCAGAAACACCTGTGGGGACCAGAGAAACTCCCTGAACTCCATCGCTGCTTCTCACTCCTGATGCAGCCTCAAGATTCCTGTGTGTTTTAATCAAAAAGATTGTTCTAAAAGACTTGCAAAAAAACCCAGGAAAAGTTCAAAATAAACTTGTTAAGGGGATCTGAAAGGGTGGAAGAAGCAGGACTGGGCTTGGAGGGGCTCCAGCTGCAGCAGATGTTGTGCTGCTGCTGGGGCATGTTGTTGAAGTGACACCCTCAAAAGCATATATCTAGAGTTGTATTGCAGCCTTCTTCAGGGAAAACTGTTGGAAAATCCAGTGGGATTTTTGCATGTTGGAAAATCCAGCTCATCTGACTGGAGCTGTACAATTTATCTCCCATCCCATCAGGGCACTGCTGATCCCAGGGGACCATGGGAGCTCCCTGCTGGGTCTGTCAGGGAGGGTTCTGGCAGCTGGGGCTCATCCCACACCACAGCCAGGAGCATTGGGCACCTCCCTGGGGCCGGGGACAGGCCAAGATGTGGACCTGCAGGCGGGGGCAGGGTACCTGGGTGCTGGAGACAGGCCCTGCTGTGGTGTTGGGGCGGGGGGCTGGTGGCCATGGCAGGCTGACATGAAGTTCGGGGCTGTGGGCAGGGTACGGGGAGTTCTGGAGGGGTGGACGGTGACAGGCAGGGCTGGCAGTGCGTCAGGGCTATGGCACTACTTGAATTTTCATGCTTTCCCTCCTCTCCATCCTTCTCAATTAGTTGCACGTATGGCACTAAAATCTGGTGGATACGAGGTGCTGATGATGTCTTTTGAAACTAACCAGTTTGATACAATCCTTTGGCACGAATACCATCACTGGTGCACTCTTTTTATCTGTGTCTTGCTAGGTAGAGTTGATTTCCATAGAGCAGATACACGGTCCCTCTAGTGCACAGTTATCAGTGAATCGACGCAACTTTGAAAAACACAAGGGTCACTTGTTCAAAAATTTTCTCTAAGTGTCACAAGATATGTAAAGCTGAAAAGGGTCATGCTGATAAAATATCTTTATAAGCATATTTTGTCTGAAATGGGTCGTGTTCCAGTAGCATGCAAAGTGCCAGAGCAGCAGTTGCAAGGGCTCGACAGCGTAAGTTCTATGCACACCCGAAGACTTAACACTTGCCTTCTTCTCAAAGTTGCCTGCGTGCTACCCAGGTGTTGTCACCTCTCCATGTCTCTGCATGAAGAACTGCTGAAACTAATGTCAAAGGAGGAGTTCTTCAGGTAGGAAGGAATGAATTCCATCATGTTTTTCTCTATTGCCTGGATAAGTTTTAGATTGTGTCAGATTTCCTTCAAGGTTTTGCTAGCATCTTTGGGACAAGCCATGACAAAGATACAAGTTTATGTTCCTGAATATCTTCAAACCAAACTCAGAACCTTATCTGTTTCTTTGGCCAAAATGAGGTTTGGTCAACCTAAAATTTATTTGGTTCAATATTTAGCTAAATGAGATTGAATAAGTGAAACTAAACAAATGAGTTTCCCCCTCTGGTGTGAAACAAAAAAGTTAAAAACCATGGATCAGAACCGCCAAGGGCAGAGTCACAGCTCCTCCTGACCACTGGTGTGGGTGTGAGTCACAGTCCTTCATTCCCAAATAAAGTGTGGGCTGAAGAAATTCACTTGTGACTACAGAGATGCAGCCCCCTGGGTAAAAGCAGAGCCTCTCTCAAAACCTGGTTCTTAAATTTCCAAAGTCACAAATCAAGGTGAGACATGGTACACTGTCCTCTGACCATGATGATTTTTTTCTCTGCTTCAGGCTTTTTTAGTGGAAATGAAGTATGAATTGACTAAACCCCAAACTGACTGCTTATATTTATTTGTAAATAAATATCTTGCCATTAGAGACTATTATATGTCTGCAAAGAAGTCTATTTTTTCCTGATGTCACAAAAGTAATTTACCAGAATATTTTTTTTTCTCGGAATGGTGGTGCTTAATCATTTTACGAAAATGTGGGGAAGAACTGTTATGTATCCTTTGCCTTGCGAAGAACCATTAAGCTTTGGACCTATTAGCTGGTGTTTGGAGATTTCATTTGTCTCTCTTTGTAGTTATATAATGAAATATTTATTGAAAAAGAAGAAGTAACCGTTAACTCCCTTCCATCAGTAAACAAGTGTCTCCTTCACCTTGTGAAAATGTAGGATGGACGACTCTTCAATTAAACTACAGTGGATACATGGGTTTGCTGAAGACATTTTATCTGGAAAGTGGAACATCTGTTCTGCCTCTCACATTTTCCTCAAGGAATTCCTCTTTTAAGCTATCACATTTTTACATTCTGCCAAGGATTTTATTTATCACTCTGACATGTTCAAAACTGCTAACTTGAAGTCCATCCAAACTGTACCAAAGTAACTATGGTAGCTGAAGGATTTTATACTTGGTTCTCTGTCCTAAAGTTTGTAAGCACCTGTTTTCCTGTATGCATGTGCACAACTTAAATAATTCACTCTCTTGTGCCCTTTCTCATCAGACACACACGGAAGTCACTTGTTAATAGTGTCTCATTTCATCTCAGGCATTTCTGTTTCGTGATTCTTTATATCTTTTTTTAATATGTGGATTCCATTTCAATATTAACTGACACTAGTGTGATGTTTTTTAGGCTTTTATGATTCAATTAAGATAAAAGAGTAAAAAAAAATAGGAATGCTAACCCCTGACAGTTCAGATACTTTTAGTGCATGGCTATGTCAAATTATTTCTCTAATAATGTGTTACTGTTTTTCTGACGTACTGTTTCAAACATATTCATTTTCAACTACTTACTAAGAGACAGGTTATCAAAGGGACTCAGCACCCACCTGCTAAAGGATAGTGATTGTCAAGCCCTTCAACACTCACCTTTACAGTACTTTAGTCCAGATATTCAAATAAACCTGGCACCGACTTCCAAGTGTGTGAACATCTGGAACCTCTTCTGATGCCCAAGTGAGAGATGAGTATTTCTGAGAGACTATTCACATGCAGCTTTTCTTTGACATCAGGCTCCTAAAATACGATGTATAGTCCTGAAAGAAAGTTGACTTGCAACGTTATTAAACATAGTCAAAACAAGTCATGGGTGCCATTAAAAAATCTGTTGCCATACATGGGAATCACCTAAAGCCCTGACAGTCCAAGCCCGTATTGCATCTGACTGACTTCTGACACAGAAGTTAACAGCACTAACCTTTCACCAGACACGGCAGATGAGTCTATTGTGTAAACTCCTACCCTGCCAACACATCTGAGCCTGACCTTTAAAACACCCAACCTTTCAGCTGTGACTCCTTTTCTCATTAATCCCACTATTTGCTAGATTTCTAAATTTCATCATCCATCTCCATTGCAAGCATTTTTGGTTGGGGAGGAATGGTAACTGAATTGAGCTGGTGGAGCATTGAAGAGGTATCTCAACAAGAAGTACTCATGATCACTTTAGGAAACAATAGTCCAATAGCACCAAGCTACATTCCTTTCTTTGCCTACTTCACTTGCTGCGCTTGCTGTCTGAGGACTTTGCTTATTCTTTTTAATTAATACACTTTGGCTGAAATTTCATGTAATAAAATATAAATATAAATAGAAAACTCAGCATATTAAAATATTTTATTTTTATTATCTTAGAACCTCAAAGCAGATTCCAGGTGGTCTAAATGTGAGAACTGGGACCTCTGCATTTACAAAGTGGGTGGAGGAAAATACTGAATGCTCATTTCTTGTGTTAAACAGAGAATTTTGCAATTCTGCTTGCTTAGCTGTTTTTCTCCTCTCTCAGTATCTTCTGTCAGTAATGAAATTAAGTGCAAATTAAAGTGTTATGTCTGATCTTTGAAGTACAATGTATAGAGGAAACTCTTCTTTTAAATGAGAAGGTACTGCAGTGTCAATTCTTCCTCCTCATCCATCATGTTTAAGGACATCTGATTTCAAACTGTCTTAATCTGTAGTCTCTAAACAAGTATTTTCCCCAGAGAACAGGGAAATGGTGACAAGTATAATGATGTTCATTATTTTGTCAGTATTGGTTAAATAGGATTTTGGTGTGCATTCTTATTCATCAGAAATTTGCAATTTGAAAGACTCCATCAGATATTTACAGTTTCATAAAAGTTGTTACATTTCATGGTCTCTCTTTCACTGCTGGGTCTGATCTTTTGATTTGCTTATCATCATTTAGCCACGCAGATCCCAAATCTAGTTCCATATGTTAATTAAACACAGTATTTGACTTGCCCAAAACACCAGGCACTGCAGATCTGAAATGAACCACAAGGAGTTGGATCAAAGCAATTTGAAACAGGATTTCATCTGTATGGACTTCATCCATCTGTATTTACCCAGGCGCCTCTAAAATCTCCAAAAAGAAATGATCAATTTGAAACTTCTATGACAGTTTAAACAAGAAAACTGGGAAGGAATTGTTCATGCTGCCATTCATGCATCTGCAAATGTGTTTCCTTCCTAATTTTGCCCATATGCAGCTGCATGTTCTTCCTAATTAATGAATTGCCCTCAGGTTACTCACCCAGACACATCTAATTTATCTCTGTCCAAAATGACTAAACTCTCTGCTGCATTAAAGATGTAAAAGGCCACAAATTACTTTCTTGATCTTTTCAACTAGATCACTGCTTACCGAATGGCATTCTCTCCATGTGGCATTCAGGGTGATTTCATCACCTCAGGGCTGAAGCTTTCAGTAGAAGTGAAGTAAAACCTCTACTTCTAAAAAATTTCTCAATTCAGATTCCAGTTCAACAGAAGAAATGTTCACTTCGGGTTTACCCTTACAGTAACGTGAATCCAATAAAATGTGTAAGCATGCACTTCTTCCATCTTTAAGCAAAGTTTATTGAGAACAATTTCCAGCTAAATTTATGTGATTGAGATGAATGTTCAACATATTGTTACAGAAGGGTATTTTTTCCAGACCTTACAATAAGCAAGTGTGTGCAATTAGCATATAAAGCATATAAAGCAAATAAGAATAAGAACATGTCATCTTTAATACCAGCTGACCTCCACTGCAGTTATAAAAGTAAGGGTGTATGCAATTGTGATGTGAATTTTACTGTTTTTTTTTCTTACACTACTTAAACTTGTTTCTTCCTTAAGGCCTCTGAGAGTGAAAAAACCACTTCATGCCCTTCTGCCAGCTATGAAATGAAACATCAACAGTACTTGATAGGCTAAGGAATTGGAAATTAGAGTGCTGGATGTGAATTCCCTGCAGGAGTCCAAGCAGCAGGCATGCTTGCTGATCACATTGAAGGCAAAAAATTGTCCATACAATTTGACCTCTGTTTCAAGTGTGAACACCACAAGAGAAGCAGTTATCAGCACAGTAATACTGCAGATTAGGTAGCAGGTACAAATTTGGTCAGAGACTTGCATTTAACAGAACACATTCCCTGTGATCTTTAGCTGGACTTTTTCAGTGAGACCAAGCCTTATTTGTGCCCAAACCATAAAAAAGAAGGGAAGAAACTCCAGTTGTGCACTTCCAAATAGTGTGCTGAAAGAGAACAGCAGATGTGGAATTTTTCTCCCACTTTGAGAGCACTTTCCCTGTATAATCACAGGGAAACAGTCTCTCTTGTTGTCCTAGGTTGCAATGTAAGGTGTGCCCACAAGTGTGTNTTTTTCCTCTCTATTAAATTGTATTTCTGACTTGGACCCTCTCACTGGTTTTGCTTTCAAACCAGTACACTTGTGCTTACAGTTTCTTATTCATGCCTGTCCTCTATTTTCAGATTGGGAAGCCTTTGGGTAAGAACCATTTCCAACAGGTGCATACAGTGCCTGGCATAGTGCACTGCCTGTACTAGCCAGCACATTGGGATTTGACCATAGTGGGAACAAAAATATGAGGGGAACATTGAGGAACTCTCTGTCAGTGTAATAAGATAATATTGAAAAAACATTTTCTGTTCTTTGTTTGGTTTAATGCAAGTTAAAAATGTGAGCGACACAAACCCATCACTTATTTAGAATGCTTGAAGACTTTTACTGGCTTCAGAAGTTTACTTTTCAAGCATCCTTTGATCAAATCACGTGTGCAAGATAAAACTAGAATTTTTTCTTAAAAATAGATTAGAAGAGAATGGGTTCTGGAAAATGGTACCTGAAGCCAGTTGTATGAGATTCAGCAAGGCCAAGTGCCAGGTCCTGGACTTGGGTCACAACAATCCCATGCAGAGCCACAGGCTCGGGGGAGACTGGCTGGGAAGCTGCTCTCTGGAAAAGGAGCTCTGACCGAACAAGAGTCAGGGTGTGCCCAGGTGGCCAAGAAGGGCAATGACATCCTGGCCTGGATCAGCAACAGTGTGTCCAGCAGGATCAGGGCAGTGATTGTGCCCCCGTACTCAGCACTGGTGAGGCTGCGCCTGGAATCCTGTGTTCAGTTCTGGGCCCCTCACGACAAGGACACTGCAGTGCTGGAGCGTGTCCAGAGAGAGGCAATGGAGCTGGTGAAGAATCTGGAGAGTGAGTCATGTGGGGAGCAGCTGAGGGAGCTGGGGCTGTTCAGTCTGGAGAAAAGGAGGCTCAGGGGAGACCTAATTGCTCTCTACAACCACCCGACAAGAGGCTGTAGCAAGGTGGGGGTTGATCTCTTCTCCCAAGTAACAAGCACCAGGATGAGAGGAAATGGCTTCAAGTTGTTCCAAGGGAAGTTTAGAACAGATATTAGGAAAAAATTCTTCACTGTAAAGACAGACATTGGAAAAGACTGCCCAGGGAAGTGGTGGAACCACCACCCTTGAAGTGTTCAAAGGGGTCTGGATGTTGCACTTGGGGATGGGGTTTAGTGGTGGACCTGACGGTGCTGGGTTAAGAGCTAGACTCAATGATCTTAGAGGTCTTTTCCAACTTCAATGAGTCTATGATTCTATGATTTTTTTTAATTTAACCACAAAAATTGTCAATTTGGGAAAAACAGACGTGATGCTGCCATGCTTTCCTATTTTCTGAACTACTTTTCTGCTCCTATTGTAAAATGTGCCTTGGAAATCATATAGCTGGCATGCTATATCCTTGTTTCGGTACCCCTCCTGACTGGCAATTCTGAACTATTGTTACTCAAATGTTGTATACTGACTACCACTGTATGTTTCTTCTTTTCTAACTGTGTTTGAATTCTTGAGGAATAACTACAGTGTAAAGAGTTCTGGACCTCAGGCACTCACCCAATATTTAGGACAGTGTAATCAACCCCCTGGGAAGATAATACAGGAAAACTTGATTGCTGGTGCTGGTAAGGTTTCTTTTCCAGGTCATTGCATGAAGTGAGGCCTGGAAGGTGGTTATTTTCCAATTTGTTTCTTTTTCTAGTCATTAAAGAGGCCAGATTAGTCACCTCCATCTTTTAGACCTTTCCGCAGGATCCAGAATTACTGTTCCTCAGATGCAGAATATTCCATATGGATCCTTTATAGCCGCCAAGGTTTAGTACATTGCAGTCTTTGTATAGTTCTTCAGTATTGATGTAGGTGAGGTTTTGCTTATTCTTTGGACATGTTGTTTTAATCCTAAAAAAAAAAAAAAAAAAAAAAAAAAAAAAAAAAAAAANTCTGTTTAAAACTAAAAAAAAAAAAAAAAAAAAAAAAAAGAAAAAAGAAAAAAAAAGAAAAGTAAAAAAACCCCAAGAAATCATCACAGCTGTATTTTGCATTATGCATTTTTCATTTTTTATAAGCATAAAATATCCTTACCAAAAGATATTCTCCAGTGACTGCCTCTGAGTTCCTGATATATGGTCAAAATATTGAAGCCCTTTTGGGATCTGTTACTGCATAGCACTGCAATGTAACTGTTACTGGCAGGTGTCAGGGTTGGCAGTCAACCTGAGCTCTGCAGTCTTCAGGGGATGAATTGATTCAGAATATCTGAAATTTCATTTTTACTAGCTGTCCAGCCAGGATGGCTAATCTCTGCTGGATAAGGCGTTGATGCAAGCTGTGGATTGCTGTCTTTTTAGAAACTGAAAAAGTTTTGCAAAGCAACAGATGACTAGTGGTTTTATCACTTGAGTGATTATTTCTGGAAGCAGGATATTTTGGTGCAGACTGATTAGTTTTTAGCTGCTAGCATCTTTGATGCTTCCTATTGAATGAACAAATAAAAACCTAAAATAAAAAATAATTTGCTGTTTGGTACTATTCCAAACACTGAACTCTTCCTTACTGTAATACTTGTTTCTCTCAGCACAAAAAGAAACTGTAGCATGTGATTCCTTCTCAGCAGTACCACCACTAAGATTTTCTAGTTTTTTCTTCCTTAACTGCATGCTGCAGTGGCCAGAGCTGTACGTTGTTTCCCAAATATGGAAGACTCATAATTTATAAACTAATTGACTGTTTTTACTTGCAAATTCTTATGCTGAAATTGCTCTATAGGAAGCATTTACACAAGTTTTACAGTAATGAGATGATCAGAATGAAAGCCAAGAAAGAAGTTGCAGGAGACAGAACACTGAGTGCCCATCCTATTTTAACAAAAATTTCTTCTCTAATTGCTGAGAGATGAAAGGGTGAAAGGATTGGCCCACCCATATGTTTTCCCAGAGACAGCAATGGCAGCCTTGTACTTGAAGTATGTGAGATGGGCATATTGCTTTCTGTGTGGCAACTTGCTTCTTAATATCATCAGAAGCAGAGGCAAATCTCTGTTAGCAAAATTAGCTTTGTGCATCCTATCATCCTGTGGCAGCGTGCTGATACACATGAATGAAGGGTAAAGGAGAATAGAAAAAAAATACAGCAGAAAACTGTGACCACTTGGTGACGTGACCTGGGCCATGTGCACCACAGACAAATGGGTCTCATAGTCAGTCCTCTCAGTATCTCTGACAAACTTTCCCAACAACATTTAAATTTTATTACTGAGGCAAAGATCCATGTGTTTTTATATCCATTTTGTGGACAATACATTTACAAATTATTTTAACAACTGTTATGTGCATTAATCCAACAATGCATTTTCTTACTCATGCAATTACAGAAAACATTTCTCTGAAGCCTGGTAGTAGACCAAGTCTGAAAAATTAAATAAAAAAAAAATTAAGAAGCATATTTCAGAGTTTGAAGACTCGAGTACTTTTAAAGACAACTGCTGTCAATGTTGCTTTTGTGTTGACAGAATCCTCTTAAAAGGTTTTGTGGTGCGAAAAGCACCTTTTAGTGGGTTTTCATAATGCACTGGGAGAGAACAAGAAAATGTTTTTCTCACCATGGCCAGTCACAGAGCGCACTTAGAACATCGTGTACCCAAACCGGGAGGCGATTTTCCATTGGCCTCGCAGGCACAGCCAGTGGGATCGGCCTCGGAGACTGTTTTGCTGCTTCCCAGTGCACCTCAGGATGACTCAGGCCCCTTAATGTGCCTGTAGGAGATACTCGGGGCTGAAGGCTCACACCCGCCCGAAAGTGAGAGATTGACGTTCCCACAGCTTGCAGGAGGCAAAAGTGCTTTTATTGTAAGAGAGTGGCTTGGAGCAGGAGGGGTGGCATCCCCCTGTGCCAGCTGTAATCCAGCAGCCACAAGGTGGGACAAGGGGTGTGCGCTTCCCCCGCCCGATGTCTGCCATCCAGAAGCATCCGGCCACGCACTCCCGCTGCCTGCTGAATTCCCCCAGCCTGCAGAGCTGTTTATGGGACAGCCCCTGAGGACTGCTGTGCGCAAAAGCCAGGGTTGCTATGTCCTTCAGGCTGCTGTTTCTCAGTCTGGCTAAATGAAAACCAGCCTGTGCACACACCTACTCCTGCACAAATCCTCCCTTCCTGTTGTCTCTCAGGTCCCCTTGGGATGGCCATCACTTTTGTCTTTTTTGGTCCGTGGCATCGGAAGATGAGTCTCAAACATGTAAAATGTCACGCCCTCGGCTAAGCTGGCCAGACCCCCAGTGTCTGCCTGGACAGGTGTACCCTGTGCCCACAGCACTCTTGTGGCTACAACAGGTCTTGTGAAACAGGGCCACGAGAGATCAAACAAACAGCAGATATTCCCAATTTGACTCTTCTAGTCCTGCCGCTCTCAGCCTAATCTGTAACAGATCTAACAGCCAGGAAAATGGGAAAATCACTTACATGGGAGCCTGCCACAGTCTTCTGCACTGGCACTTTGGTGATGCTCTGGTGGGAATAAAATTGCGTTTTGTCTCACAGATGAATCCCTCCTTGCTTTATTTCTGATACCTTTGTTGTATATGATGTATCTGTGGCTTTCTGGGGGTGGACAGGATAGGACAGGTCAGGATGGATGGATGCATCTCATACTGCTATAGCTTTTGCCAAAGCAAAACTGAGTGATGAGGATGGGAAATAAAGCGAGAGAATCTGGTGCTGAGTTATTAAAAATTGCACTATAGATCTTCTTTGCAATATGTCTGTGTGAACTTCACTGATTTCTCTGCAATACTGCTTCACTCACAGACAGGGTTTTCCTTATAACTGACTTTCAGATGCTTTGTGCAAAAAATGTTTAGGAGTTTCTATCAGAGGTACAGCTTCAGCTGGTCCTGTTGGGAAAGTAGTGTGAAGGTGTCACCCATAAAAGTTTTCCTTTTAATCTGCCATAACATTTCACCTGGAAGACAATCTAAAAGTTTAAGATACTGTGAAATAAACAGTTCCTACAGCCAGTACTATGCAGGTGCTATTAACAGCCCAGTCCCAAGGAAGGCAAACATTCACAATTCCTATTTGTTGTATTCATGTATTTAGAACTTGCTGGTTTTCTAAATAGGACTCCAGGCCATGTAAGGATATTAGTGACATGTAATAGTTCACTGGGAGTTGCAGATATGCAGTGCTCAGCAAAAGTAAGGCAGCAGCTGTGAACTAAAGCAAATGTAAGTGCTTTGCTCACAGACCTCTGTGGAATTAAAGAGCTGTACCTGACTTCAATCCACCTTTCTTCTTCCAAAGAAAACATCTGAATGGAGAACTCCACCACCCCCTCACCTTTTCTCTATTTCTTACTAGCTGAAAAAAATTGGATTTTAATATCTCTGTGACCTTTCACTTTTATATTACCTAACTGGAGCAGAGGAAATGCTTTCTTCTTCAAGCACAGCTTCCCTTTTATTGCAGTCTCATTTTGGACTAATGTAGCACAGCACAAAATACCTCCAGGTTGTAATGTTTTGCAACACTTTTCCCAGTTAACATCCCTGAATTTTATAACAGTGAATCATGCATTCTGGGGTGCTTTGTGTCCCATCCTGTGGAATCTATAGAAATGATGAGGAGTGATCCTGAAAAAGTATTTACTATAGGTTTAGTTACTTAAACTAAATGCAGATGTTGAAAACAAGAGCAATCATTGGGCATTACACTTTTCTTCACATCCTAATACCAAGTTTATACTTTTTGTCTGTGGATCTATGCTTGGGAACTTTTGCCATCTTTCTACTGCACTTCAGTGACTGTGCTGACTTTACCTGTCGTTGTTTTCCAGAGCAGCTCTGTGCACCATTGTTCATTAAGAAAAAATATGAGGAAAACTTGTGATTCAGCTCTCCTTACTGTCTCTTCTTCCCCCACGAAAATCAAGGAAGGACACCAACTCTGTTGAGTGTAATGACTAGCAGTATTATTCACTAATCAACACTGGAAGATGGGGAAAGATTTCTCTTGAATGACAACTTTTACTCAGTTGCAAAGTCTCCTTTGATTACCTTGTTCTCAGAGGATGAGTTATGTGGTCTTAATTCTTTCTAGTTTAGTTCAAGGTTATTAATCATCTTAAAACTACCAACAAATACATGAATTCACTAGTGTTTCATGTCATTGACTGTACATTTTCTTTTTCTTGGAGATGTTTTCTTTGCCATTTAAGTGTTGCTGATTTCTACACGCACTGGTGGAGACCATCACCTGGTGACTACAAGTTTGGGGGCTGGGAGAGGAATTTCTTCAACTAAAATCAATCTTCATAGGGGCTAAATACTAATCTTTCTTGAATCCATGACAGAACTCACTGGCAGACAGTTACTTTATAGATTAGTGGCACTGAGTGTTTAGGGGCATGAGAGGTATTATTCCTGAATAGTAAACTTCCAAGCCTGGCAAAAAATTGGAGTCAAATTACCAAAAGTGATCATCTGACTCCACTAAAGTAATCAGGATCTTTGCCTTTGCCATCAATGGGGTCAGGTATTTGTTTTAGAACTATTCATGTTTTTAGCTATGTGCTCCCAAGAAAGTCACCGAGTTTGCTGTATTTCATACTTTATTGGATAAAACAGATGTAATATATCAATAAATATATGACTTATAAGAATATTGGAAGATTAGTGGTAATGCATTCAGATGAAACTTATTGCATAACTGTAGCATATTTTATAAGTATGAAGAACCCATATTAAGTATGGGCATGTCATCACCAGACCATATGCAGCTCATCTTTCATCTAAAATAAAATATAATATTTTTTTCTAAATCTGTGACATGGAGATTTTAGCATAATTTTCTCAGTACTCAACAAATATTTACACTTTCATAAACAGAATTTTATTCTCCTATTCCAGTATTTATCTTGTAGTAAACAAGGTTTATTTCATTGTACCTCTGTGATAATTATACAAAAATATTCTACATTAGGAATGGGAGGAAAGAAAGAGAGGCTATGTGGAAATGAACAGTACATCAGAAGCAATCCTTGTCTGAGAACAGGACTGGTAGAACTGATCTGAGGAGATAAGGGTCAGGAGCTGTATTAAAACCAGAGTTATTTTCTTTCTGTAGAGGAGATGTTTGAATAAATAAGGTTCTTGAGAATGGCTTTCTTTTGAATGTGATATTTTTTTTAATCCCAGAAAGGTATGTGAAACATATAAAGGTGTCTCCTTGTGGAGTCCTTACTGAAAAAATCAAACCAGAACCAAACCCAAAAGCCAGAACACCTTTAAGTGTTAGCATTAGGTGATGCTGTTTCTTAATTTCCTTGCTCAAACTTGTTGTCTATTGTGTTTCAGAGCAAATTCATGTCACACTCAGATATTTCATCAGAGAAACTAACTGAAGTTATTTATGCAATGGTAAAACCTTCTTTACAGGCAGTTAAAACCAACATACATTTTAGAACAATCTCAAGTGTTACCGAGACTTAGAGGAAAATTGCTGTAGGGTAACATATGTCAGAGAATCACCCCAAATTACATGCAAATAACTTTTCTTTTCTGAAGACATATATCAAAGTCAATAATATGATTGCACTTGGAAGCAAGAAATCTCCAGGAAATGTATTTTCAGTACAGTGAAAAATACCATATTTAAGTTTCAGGATTTAAAACATATCTATGGAGTATCGTGGTTTATCATTATGTTGTTGCTATTGACATATACAGTTACCTCCGGAGACTGAACACAGATTTGGGGATGAAAAGAGTGAGTTCAGTCTTGCAATGTCCTAGCAATTTCTGGTATGTGCTGTGCTCTGCAAACTCCTATGAAATTCAAAAGCAACTAAAGATATCAGTATTTACATAATGAGCTCAATAGACATGTACCTGGACTTATGAAATCACATAGGAGTTTCTGCAGACAATCTTCATTCCTAATGAGAAGGGTCAATAAATCCGGTGCAGTTCTGTCTGAAATCAGTGAGTGGCATTACAAGGGTCAGAGACCGATTTTTGACATTAGAAGAGGCCATTACGAACATCCAGTCTGACCTTTGCATAAAGCAGGGCAAAGAATGGCTCAATAGCTTGAGATCTTTTAGAAAGATAGCAAGCCTGACTTTAAAGATTTTCTAGTAATGGAGATTGTAATCCAATTCTGTTTAAGTGATTAATTGCCTCGGCTGTTACAGAAATGCATTTTATTAGAAGATAGAGATGGATCGGACCATAAGGCCACACACAAGAAATTCTTTGTGCTATCTTTAAATATAAAAAACTAAGAACCACACATTTTCCTTTAGGCTGAGTAGACTCGAGTACTTTATATGTTATGACTGCAGACAAAGATTATGAACCGTTTCCCCAGTGTCTGGCTGGTGGCCCCAGTGTCTGCTGTCCAGCCAACTGGTGGCACAGAGGGTAGGAACCCAGCTCCCCAGTCTCACCCCACACCTCAGCCCACATTTCTGGAGCTGTGCAGCTGGTGGAGCACAGGCCCTCCTGTGCTGCCAGGGGATGTGGGAGCTCTCCCTGTTGCTCACTACACACAAAACAGGGAGCTAAGCCACATGAAGGTCTCCCATGCTCAGGGCAATTTTGGCTGTGGCCAGCATGAGCTGCAGCCCCACAAGGCAGAGGCTGCACTGCAGGGTGCACAAGCCACCAAGGACAGGCTTCTACACCCAACCAAATGTCTTTTCTCTTTTCTTTAATGAGAAAGACTTTGTTATTCTCTCATCAAAGTATGTGGTTCTGATTGATATTTACTGGGCTCTGTGTGACCCGTCTTTGTCATCTTTAGCGTGGTTAATTGGAATTATTGAGCGGCGCCTGGCTCTGGCAGGCTGGGATTCACCCCTGTTGGGATGGTCCTCACCTGCCTGCCCTGGACGGCTTCTGTGCAGCCTTGCTCCCGTCAGACTGAATTAAGCTGCACTGTCAGGAGCCAGGGACCCTTCAACAGTTTTCCAGCACAAGCAACACTAAATTAGTGTTTGGTAATAGGCTGCACACTGTTTTGTAATAAGAAAATATGGATGGTTCTATTTATTCCCTCTCGCTCCCTGCGATGATAAGAAATGTTCTAATTCATTATTAATTTGTTCCAACTATTTCTGGTAAATCTAAACTATGAATAACTTTAGCTATGCCATTAGCGATACCTCAGAACTACAGATGGATTTTTGTTTCTGGACACAGGCACGTGGCAGTCCCACTGTTTCTAAAGGTGTACCCAAAATTCTGTCACATTTGGGTACAAAACCAGAATTTGTCATTCACCTGGGGCTACAGCTGCATCTAAAGCAACCTGAAACACAAAAATATTGTGGCTGTTATGTGTCCAGTATAAATTGTTGTACCGTGGCAGCACTTGTGAAACTTTGTATATTCAATCTGCTTAAGGGTTTACCCTCCCCCTGAACACTGCACCGAGTGGAAATGAGAGTGGGGATAGATCTGCTGCCAGTGCTAAAACTGTTTTCTGCCCTGTAGACTAGTGAGGTCTTTTGTGGCATTTTATAGGTTGCTGGCTTTAGTGTAGAATAGGCCTTTGGAATATTAAGTCTTTAAAGAAGTCCTTTATTTGTTGTTGTTGTTTGCCTTTCATAATTTATTTTTCTAGTTTTCATATATGAATGATTGATCAAAGAACCACTGTCAGGAAGCATCAAGGACAATTCTTTTCTTCTCTTACAGCATATGAGTTTATCTGGGTGAAAGATAAGGATTATAAATAAATCTATTGGTCATCCAAGGAAATTTTCTGTCACAGGCATAGGGTGGTGGTACCTGCTTGTGAAACTGAGTCCGCTGTTTGGTCATTCATTTATTTAGAAAGTGATTTTCTTACCTTTGTGTTTGGATGGGAATGACTCTTCCTTTGCCTCTGTGTTGTAGTAGTCATCTGCCTTCATTTACTGAATAGGGGAGGAGGACACCCACGGGGTAAGATCGAACACTGAGCTTCTGTGTGGGCAATCATGCAAGACACAGGCAACCCACTGGCCTTGTCTCTCACTGTGAGTTCCAGGCAGCGGCAAGAGCAGAATTACTGCTCTGCTGGTGCTCCTACGCTGCTGCTCTGGGAAGTACAGTTCTGCCTCCTCACTTCAGTGAGGAAAAGAAAAAAAACAACCTCGCCCATCTTTTTTGACTGTTTGCTTGGAAGTAAGATTATAAAAGGAAGCAAGGAATTATCTGGAAGAATCTCGCAAAGACTTTGCTAATGCTTGGTGATCACATGCAAAGAGGCTGGCAAGGGTCCCAGCCACCAGGTGAGGCTTGCCTCTATCATCTCTTGAGAGATTTGTAGTCCCAGTGCTGTCCCTGGTTGTTCTCTGTTTTTTTGGAACTTGTACATCCTGCCCAGAACATCCCTGGGTGACCAAGCTTGTCTGGATTGCAGCTTTGTCCCTTTGGACATGAGAAAGCACGCAGCTAAGTCTGCTTTCTACAGTGTGCCTAAGCATTTTGCTGCTTTTACCCAAAGAAAGCATGAGAGGGAATGGTTTAATAAAAGAAAAACAACTCTGTGCATGAAAAACTTCAGCTGTCTCTGTCCCTGAGTGGATTGACATCTAGCCTCCAGGAGGAAAGTGGGGCTTTCCCACCTCTGCCGCAGGTGCCATGTCTCAGCTGGAAGTGCTGAAATGTCCGCCAAGCCATGCTTGAGCCATAATAACTTTTGTTCTGCTGCCAGGCTATCCCTAATTAGCCTTTTTCAGATGACCACAGCTACAGCTGAATGACTTCATGGATGGGTTAATCTCCTCTCTGACAAGTTCATCCTTCCCAGGAGCTGGCCCTTGGGGAGGAGGAGGAGTCAGGAAAGCCAAGAAAAGCTGAAGGCTGGTGTTATGTTTACGAAACTGATGCATACAAGTATTCATTGGCATACTGGTCAGCAGTAGGTTCCCCAAGCCACCCCAGTAAGAAAGGAGGCCTGGGCAGAGATAAATAACAAGATAGATGATGAACCCACTGTGTGTGTGTGCAAGAGAGAGAGAGACACACACAAAGCTGGTTTGGCAGGATCGCTTGCTTTTGAGAAAGAATAATTCCTCCTTTTCTATATTGGCAGAAATACATGTGCCCTTTCATGATAAAATTATCAGGTACATCAATTCTTCAAGGTTCTTTCTAAAATAT
>VYZQ01061768.1:10820-39507 GCA_013400655.1 Mystacornis crossleyi | reverse complement strand
AGCAAAAAAAAAAGAAAAAAAAAAAAAGAAAAAAAAAGAAAAAGAAAAATGAAAAAGAAAAAAATAAAGAGTGGGCTTCGGTGAAAAGAAAAAAAGAGATACTTATATTCTCAAATCTCCGCGGAAGTGGGGGCTTCCGCGCCGGGGCTGCTCCGCCTGCGCGCTCAGAGTCGGGCGGCTCCGCGGGGGCCTGCGCCCAGCGGCGGCCCCGGGCTGCGTGTGGGGTGAGCTGGCCCCGAGGAAAGACACGGAGCAAAGCCGTGGGGGAGTCCAACAAGCCCGGGGACCCCCGCCGCACCCCTCACTGCTCTCCTCCGCTTCCCTTCCCACGTCAGGTAAAACTTTACAGTGGCGAACATCCTTTTATGTTTGTGCGGTGGGGGTTTTCTGCGTGTTTGTTTGGTGGTTAGGTTTTCTTTTTCTATTTTTTTTTGGGGGGGGGGAGAAGTGTGACTTGGTGTTTATGAGCTTTATGACTCCTGATAAGCTCATCTTTGAGGACGACACAGAACTGTGTTCCTTGAGGAATTGGGGTGGTGACGTCTTTTCTGATACCCGATTATTACGTGACTGAGAAAAAAAAAAAGGCATTTGATTCATGAATAAAAATCCGGACACCACTACGGGGGCAACAAACAATATTGCCCGTCCTCTAAGGTAACAAGCAGGCAAATGTTTACGAAGAGGGCTCTTGCTGAAGCGGGGTGTTTGCAAAGATTTTCTTGCTAATTGCGTATCAAACGGAAGGCTGCGGAAGGCTGGTCAAGTTTGGAGCCACCGAGCAGGAAAAGAAGAGAAGAAGGCTGAAGGCGCTCAGTGAGGGGAGAGATCTGGGGAAGACAACATCGCACGCAGCCAGCCCGCGGCTCCCGCCTCCGCTCCCTCCTGGGCTCGCTCGCTCTCTTCCCTCTTCCCCAGCGCTCCGTTCTCCGGCGACATCTCGCTCCATCCCTCCTTCTCCATTCCCTTGTAGACTCCACTCCAGATCTGTGCTGCTACCTGCAAACTTTTTTCCTTTATCTTTTTTCCCCCCCCCTCCTGTCTCTCTTTTTCTTTTTGGAGTGGATTGCCCTAAAACCAGCAAACAACTCCTGCCGCTTCTGCATCTTCTGCATCCTGCGGGTCCTTCGCCCATCGGAGAGGCGATGTCACGAGAGTTTTAACTCCTTTCGGACGTAACTTGGGAGAGAGCTCGATTTTCCCCCCTCCCCCTCCCCATTTTTGGGTCTTTATTTTTTTTTTTCCCCAAGACCTGCCGTTTTAGTTTCGCAGCCAAACGCTCTCAGTGCCGGGTGTCTAGAGTTTAATGGTAAGGACCCGAGGTGGCTCGCCGGGCCTTCCCGTAGCGGTCCCGGGGCGAGCGGGCCGGCAGGCGGGCACCGACGGGGCGGGCGGCGGCCGCAGCTCTCTGCGCCGGGCACCGCTCTTCTCCTTTCCGTACCGCGCCGCGCCGGCACCCGGCTGCCCAGGGCGCTTGTCCCCCAGGACCGCGCTGCCTCCTTTTCCGGCAGGCGAGACCAGGGGGTTGGTGAGCCGTGGGGTGGTTTGTTTGGGTTTTTGTTCGTGAAATTTTTGTTTGGTTGGTTTTTTTTTTTGGTTTGTTTGTTTAGGGGGTTTTTGCCGTTTTTTTTTTTTGTTTTGTTTTTTTTTTTGTTTTTTTTTGACAGTAGTTTTCTTTCCCTCCCGCACAGAGTGGCAATGTGTAGCAAAACGATCTTAGCACTCCTGGTCTATGGCATAATAATGCACTGCAGCGTCTACTGCTCACCTGCGGCCGGACTTCAGTACCCGGCGCTCAGGTAGGTCCGTCCCCCGTCCGGGAGCTGCGTCGGGACCACTTCAGGCCCCCGCGGCCCGTCTTAGCTAAGGGCAGCGGAATCTTACTGGGGAGGAAAATGAAAGGGCATGTGGAGGGGAGTCACCAAAGGAAATCCCTTCCACCTGGGTTGTGTGCCCTCCCCCTCCAGCTGCAGTACTGGCATCCCTCAAGTCCGCTCCTCGGGACCCGGTACTATAACCCACGGCCTCTTGTCCCCGGGAATGGGGGACCTGCTCTTCTGCGTGTCGGCGGGAGCGGGCCGAAGTCCCGGCTGCATGTCGACGGGGCCCAAAAGCTCCTCCCCCGCCTGCCCCCTGTCCTGCGGGGCCCTTGGCAGCCTCCGGTTGCCTGCAGCTCGCCGAGGGTGAGCGCCGAGCATCCCACGTCTCAGGGGGAGCGGGGCGCAGGGAGGGGTGCACCGTTGTCTGCAAGCATGTGGGAGCTGTCGTGGTTGGTGTAGCGGCACTGGAGCTGGTGGGGATTCAGTCTCTTCCCCTGTTTACCTGTGTGTGTATGACAGCCCTTCTCAAGAGAGAAGGGGCTGGCACAAGGTTGTTTAGTTTTCTGCGTTCGGAGTTGTCTTGCTGGGCTCCAGCGCAGACTGATGTCTCTACTGTCCCTTTCCAACTGGGAGCCGTGGGCGTTTGCACCCCGCTGTGTTTGAGGCAGGAGTGGGGGACACCCAGGGGCACCAGCATGAGGGAGTTTCCTACGCTGAGCTGCATCTGGGGGCTCAGGGAAGCTGATCCGGGACGGCCGATGGTAGCCTATTCTCACCCTGCCTGTCGCCTGCTCGGGCGACCGGTGTTGCTCGGCTTGGGGGGAGTTTTGGGCTCGGTGCTGTCGTCCTGCTCCACCGGCGCTTGGCTCTGTTTCGGGGTGCCCTGCGGGGGTCACTGCCGTGCGGTGAGCGAAGATGGGGGGCGGGGGGCGATGCCTGGCGCGCAAGGTTGTCCGAAGTGGGTGTCACTTTTGGGGCTCCGAGGTGTCCTTACAGTAACCGGGAGTTCGTCGGAGCTGGCTCGGAGCAGCCCCCGTCATCTTCCTGGGCAGTGCGGCTAGGGGGCAGCGGGCTCAGTGGCCTGAGGGGCCATTAGCCGGCAGCAAGCAGGCTTTCTCCATTCAAGCGCCTGAATTAGCAGGAGTGAAACACTTTAGCGGCATCTATTATTAATACCTCCGCTAAAGCTCACAGACAAAAATAGCTGCCTGTAACGTGCAATGACCTACATCGTACTGCAGAGAGGGAGGCAGAGAGCGGGGGCTGGGGGGGCTGGGACACACACAAAACTGGCGAGATCTCAAAGGGCAGAGGCACCGTTCAACGAAAAACAACAGGCGAAGCCCCCCCGGCCCGGCGGGCGCTGCGGGGAGGAGCGGGGCGCGGTCCCCGGCCCCGGCGACGGGGCTGCTTCTCACCGCCCCGTCTCCGCCGCGGAGGCTGCTCGGCTCCCGCCCAGCCCCCGGCACACACACGCGTGTGCGCGCAGCCTGCGCGCCTGGGCGTGCGCTCCGCTCGGGAAGCACCAGCCATGGCTGTGGCAGAGAGGGGATGCTTCTCGGGCCGGGGCGTGGGCCCCGGAGGGCGGGGGGAGGGGGAGTATTTCTGGGGGGTTTCTTGGAGCACGTCTGACGGCGGGTGTGTTCCCTCCTCCGCGCTCCTGCCCCGCAGAGGAGAGGGCGGGGATGGGGAGCGGGCGGGCGCAGGGAGGGGATGGGGGCAGTCGGACGGGGCTCCCGGGGCTCCCGGGGCTGGCCGAAGGGTGGCCACCGAGGCACCCGGAAGCCGGCAGAGGGGAGCGGAGCGGAGCGCCCCGCGGAGCCCGGCTGACTCCTTCTCCTTGCTGGTCTCGTTGCCAGGCTGGAGGATGAAGTCTACGACGAGGACGGGAATACCCTGCAGGACTTCGCCTACGACCACGAGCCCCTCGGTATAGCGAATCCGTCCTCCATGATCGGCGAGATGTACACCTTGTATTACCCACCGGAAAAGAGGTGACTGCAACTCGCGGGGTGCCAGGCGTGAATTGGAGTAGGGAGAAAAAAGGGTCTGACAGAACCGATTGGGGGAAAAAATAATAACGATACCTAACAAGCAAACAGCAACAACATCAAAATAAAAATCCCGAACCCAAAGAAACGACAATACTGCCCAGGTCCCGGTGTGCAGTATAAAGCTCAGAAGAAATGGAAAAGCCTCCTTACCTCCAGCAGCGCGGGGGAGGGAGCGGGGGAGCCGCCCGCGCCGGGGAGGGCTAGCGATGCTCCCGCAAACGGAGCAGAAATGCCCAGCCAGCGCGGAACCGAGCGAGCGCGACGGGGAGGGATCCGGGTGGGGACGAGGGGTCCCGGGGGACGCGGGGAGATGCCGCCCTCCGCTCGCCGGCGGAGAAGGATGGTTACCGCTACCGCCCGGGCTTCCGCAACCCGCCGCATGCGGCTCCCGGGCCTCGCCGCTCACCCGCGGGCTCTTCCCTCTGCCCAGGCACGCCGATGGGATCTTCAACAAAGCCTACAGGAAACTCCTGGGCCAGTTATCCGCCAGGAAATATCTACACTCCCTGATGGCCAAGCGGGTCGGGTAAGGTTCTCTGCTTGTTCTTTTCCGCGGTGGACGTTGGTGCTGCTGGAGCGGAGACACTGGAAGGGCCTCGGCCGGGGGGACAAAGCTGCCTCGGCCAGGGTCGCGAGTGTGTTGCGCCCGCGATGAGTCCGGTGGAGTCCGGCTCCACAACTATCAGCCTCCCCTGGCTGCTCCCGGCGCAGCGTGAGCCTGGTTGTCAGCGCGGGTGTGCGCGCAGGTTTGGTTGGGTTACTACGCTAGGGCATAAAGATATATATGTCTATATATACATATACATATATATGTGTATACACACATGCGTGTGTATCTATATCTATAGCTATAGCTATATCTATGTCTCTATAAATTTTTATAATCAACCGATTTAAAATGAAGAAGTTGGACAGCCCTTACGGTTTGCCGGGGGGGAGCAGCTTATGGAGAGCGATGGTCGAGGGCTCAGCTGCAGCAGTGGAGGCTCGGTTGCAGCCCTGCGCACCCCCAGTCACCGGGCGGGGCTCCTCGGGGCTCCCCGCCGCCGGCGGGGCAGGGGCGAGCCCGGTGCCACCCGCTGCCCTTCGGCAGAAGGTAACACGTTAATGAAGCCCCGGGGAGAGCAGCCTTCCCGGCCGCAATGAATAATTCATGGCGGGGAGATATTGTCTCCCCCGCCGCCGCCACTTGCGCGCACCGCGTCGGGAGCGGGTTTCGGCGCGGCCTTTGTCTCCCCGCACATCTTCCGCGCAACGTGTTGCGCCGGGGGCAGCGGCCGGCGCGGGGCTGCGCAGGGCAGGGGGCGGTGCGGAGGGGCGCGGAGGGGGGCGGAGCGGCCCCGCCTGATGCAGCTGTGCTTCTCGGTGCTTGCAGCGGTGCCAGCGGCGGCCTGGGGGACGATGCGGAACCGCTGACCAAGCGGCACATAGACGGCATCTTCACGGACAGCTACAGCCGCTACCGGAAACAAATGGCTGTCAAGAAATACTTAGCAGCCGTCCTGGGGAAAAGGTATAAACAAAGAGTTAAAAACAAAGGACGTCGAGTAGCGTATTTGTAGCGATGTGAGTAACCAGCCACTCCTGTGTATACAAAGTCCTAAGAGAGAGAGAGAGAGAGAGAGAGAGAGAGAGAGAGAGAAAGAGAGAGAGAGAGATAAACCCAACAGCAACAACAACAAAATCTAAACAAAAACAAAAGTCATTTCCAAACTGACTGAACAATCACCGCTCCTGTGTTATCTAAACATGTATTTATGTATGAAGTAAAGCCATTAAATGAATATTTTGATAATAATATTGTTTTTCTTTTGTACAAAAAGCACTAGAGAAACGCACAGATCTACTTTGTGGACCAATCATTAAGTTATATATAATATATAAATATATATATATAAATACTACTAAGGATAGTAAAGAACAATTCTTCATGAAAAGCCTGCACAAGAATAAGAATTCGCCTGAGCTGTTTATGTTTTTATATAAAATAAATAGAAAAAAAAGACAATCATTGTTTTGAATATTACTCCTATTTTTGTAACAAAAATTAAAAGGATAGTATTTTTATCCGCGACAGGGTCAAAGACATTAATTTTCACCATTTGCTACTGTACATAGAGAAGGATGACCTGCTCCCAGGGGTATTATGAAGAAATTGATTTGGGAGAATTGGTGAAGCAGATTCTTCCCCTGGTGAGTCTCAAGGCAGGCTCCTTTGCCACTAGCGTCTCTGAAGGGGCAGCTTCCCCTTTCTTCTAGATTTCGATTTTTTTTTTCCTCTCCTGCTTTCTTTGATTCCAGTTGTATCTCTATTAGTGTATCCTCAAACAATGAGCTTAGAGGATAATTATCTTGTAAAAACAACAGCTCGATCCAAATTGTACATCTCTGTTGCCTATTGGAGGGAGAAATAGTTAAAAAACCCCAACCTAAAATAATAATAACAAAAAAGCCTTCAAAATAAAACCAAAAAACCCCAAAACTCAAAACCCCAACCCCAAAATCCCAAACCAGCAGCAAGGGTAGTAAGTACTAAGCCCCGTGCACTGCTCTTCTGGCTGGCTGGGCAGAGTTGCAGAACAAAGCCAAGGCAGAGACAGGACCCGTTTGGAAAGAGTGGGGAAGTGAGCGGGGGCGGCCCCCGGCGCGCCCCGGGGCCGGAGCCGGTACCGGAGCCGGTGCCGCAGGGTCGAGGTAAGACGAGGCGATCCCACCTCCGATCCGCTACCCAACTGCCCCGGGCAGCTCGGTACTGGACCTGGATGCAAAGTACAGTGTGTTACTCTCCAGTGCTGTCCATGCTTCTCATCATGTGTAATAATGAGCAGGGTTCTCGCCTTTGCATTTTTCGGTCGGAGTTGCTCTTTTCTTTGATTGCTTTTTCTTGTAGGACCTGCCGCCTCTCATCCTCTCTTCGAACTTTTCCGAGCTCTGTTTAACCCACCTGAGTCACCTTTTGGGTTATGTTCTTTTTGGGAAAAAAAAAAAAAAAAGATTGTGAACGCTCTCTCACTCCTTTGTTCTGTTTTATGCAAGCTCTTATTGTACAAGTTTAGGAACCCCTGTTGTAGCTACCACTAAAGAATTATGCACTACTACGAAAGTTTTTGTTCCTTGTTTATTGAGTTTGGAGGTAAAATGTATTTTTCTACATTCTGGCTTATTGCTTAGTAAAATTTATTTCATAAAACAAACTTTTGTCATAAAAGAATGTGTAGTGTTCACCTGTGGTCCGGTTTCTAACGAGATAAACCATTTTCACCTCATCTCTCTATGTACGGACTCCTATCTTACCGTCTGCCCGGGGGCTGGTCTCGTTCCCCGCCCGGGCCGGGAGCGAAGGAGGACACGTAGGTACCCGCTTCCTTCCAGCTCACCACACAAACCTTACAGGAGTCTTTCCAAAGACACAAAACGAGCCCCGCATTCAAGACGTCGGAAAGCAACCCCCCAACCCCCCCAACAAACCCTCGCGGGTCAAACCTTCCTTCCCCTGCCGGGANCCGGGCGCGCTCCCGGGGCGCAGGGACGCGGGGCGCAGTGTGCAGCTTTCGTGCCTTCTCTTCACCTTGTAAATCGCCACGAGTTCACGGATGGCTATTTAGTGGCCCTACGATGCTGCAACACATCGGCTTGCGTTTTAGTCGTCCTTCTGTTCTTTGGCCATGGGCAGAGTGCGCTGTGTTTGTGTCGGCTGTGGTATAATGACATAGGGCTCTCTTGACGTTTTGTTTTTAACCTTATCAGTTAGAGTTCAGTGGCTAGTCGCAAGCATTATGAAGTGATCACCTAGGTTATTATCCTTTGTACGATTTCTTTTTTTTTTTTAGAAACGCCAACAGCCTTACCAAAATTTGAGCAGATTTGAGATACAGTCATAGTAGGTAGATGTTAGTCTTGGAGATCTTATTTTGTGTGCAAATGAATATAAAAAGAACTTAAACAAAGTATTATTACACACATGATATCTATAACTAGGACTTTGATAACTGTTATATAAAGTGTGTAAAGTTTGTATTAATAAATTTTTGTAACCAATGCAATTTCGTCTAATGTTTGGGGGAGAGAAATCTAGAACCTAACAGTGAAAGCTGCATTTCATTTAATTTGTTTTTTTTTTTTTTTTTTTAATTAGTTCATTATTAAGCAGCATTATTCTGCAGTGTTTCATGTCTGGGATATCTTTTTATTGAGTTTCCACATTTTATCACCTCTAATGCTTTTTACCGATGGTTACTACTCTGTTGGAGTAAAGTAAACAGAACTGCCGGAGTAAAGAGCCTAGTCCAACACACAACAGCTCAAAACACCCTCTAAAATATGCAAACCAAACTACTCGGCACCTATGGTCCATTCCTCTAACAATTCCTGTGCTTAGAAGCCCTTTATTTCAAGCAGAATTGGTATGTTTGATGAGATCTTCTCCTAATCCACTTCTAATGAACATTTTGTATGCGATAATGTGCTTCTAAGTGTCACCCGGCTTGGGCAATGGCAGCATCTTTCTTCGCATTAATGATGTACCTGCGGTCCTAAAAAAATTGTACTGCCTCACGACGAAGAGTTCCTTAAGTTTTACAGGGTAGTAGGTGGCCACAGCAAAAAAGCAGAGGGTAATTTGTCGGCAAATGTGGAGGTCAGGATACCAAACTTAAATCTTCACTTTAGCTTAGCAATAGCTGCTTTTTAAAATTATTTTTATTGTAGCTCCGGACTGTACTCAAGTATGTTGAAAAGTAACAGCAATTTAGTTTAAACTAAACTCTATTTCTTTCTAAGATCATACCATTAAAAAACAAAGCACAGGAATTAACTGACAATTTTCTAGCAGTTTATTTTTCAAAATTCCAAGTCCAGGATTTGAGACAGGCTGGTCATATCCTCTCTGCCACGAATTAACCTTCTAAACTGGTTTCAGCAACAGTATTTTACTGGCTAACTGAAAAACGCTGAGAGAACTTGGCTGATGATGCCGGTGGTACATGTAAGGAGTTACTGCAAAGTGAGATAAAAGTGCTGGTTAAATGCAGACCAGGTCAGAGGCCAACCCCCCACACTCCCCAGAACACACCTGTTGAGAGAAGGCGGAGATGTCAATGATTTCCCAGACTTACAACACAACAAAATCCAGCCACTGTTTCCCGAAGACAGCATGCAGCAAACACATACTCTTATGCTTATTCAGGGCTGACACTTATAACCACACTGCATGTCCTGCCCATCAAAACTGAATATGTGATTAAGACATGCAACCTGAATACCTTCTTGGTATTGGTAACTAGAGGATGAAACTTAGGATTGGTCCACCTGAAAAGTAAGATCTTAATCAAGTCCTGGTATGTTTTGAAGATGTGCAAAAGATGGAAATTCTGCTGTAAATCACATAAAGATACCCCTATCCTCACTCTACTGAAATTCCTCTTTATCAAATCAAATACAATTTCATGGAAAAGCTCAGGTCGGTTCCCAGTGATTTAAAGCTCCATCTTAAATGATACTCTTGGAAAATGTACAATACCGAGTCTTACAATATGAGTTTTGTGGGGATTACAGGAGTTCTGTATGCTGCTATACAGCTAGGAGCAGAAATGGATGAAACCGGCTGAGGAAACAAGACTGACTAGGCACGACATGATTTTGAAACCTTAAGCTGTAAAAACCTCCTGACATTCCGTCAAAGTGATAAAATCCAGTTAGCTAGTAAAGGAGGCTGCTATAGATTCCATCCCTTGGAAAGGTGGTGCAACACCACATCTGTCACAGAGCTACATAGGTCTTCAAAACCAGAAAAGCCAATTCCTATAGAGTCCTCTTATAAACCCAGATGTAGCCAGGATCTGCCTTTTACAAGATTTGCTTGTGAGGGTGCTGACATCCTCTCCATGTACCTCCAGAAACTTTCAGTATTCTTCAAAACACACAGCTTGTCTATTGTCTGTCTATTGTATACATTTTCACCTAGAGTTAAGAAAATAGGAAAATGGGGAAATTTGATCTTTTAGGGGCTTGTTACTTCATATCTTTGCAGCTCACTTTTCAGTTATAGGACAAATAATTTATTATTTCCTCAAGAAATCCTTCAGGGAAAACTCATCCTAAAAAATATAAGGACCTCACACCTAGCTCTAGAAGTACATGTTCTCTGAACTACACTCATGGATTTTTAAGACCCAAGTGGACTGTTATGATCATCCACTCTATTCTAGTTTATACAGGGCATAGGATTTCATGGAGTCCTTAATTCAGCATTTCGTTTCTGACTGAGCTATTCTGTATGACAGCAGTATTGATTGCAAGGCTAGCAGGGATGGCAAATTTACTGGATAAGTTGTTCCAAATGTGGCAGTTTAGCACTGTGTTCTTTGTCTCAGTTTGTCTCATTTTTGAGTCCAAGAGATTTGTAGCCTGCTGAAGAACCTCTAATGCCTGTAGATTTCCCTCTCCACATAGGTAGTCTTAGGCGGTGATTTACTCTCTGTGCCCTTTCTTTGAGGTAGTGAGGTTGATCTTTAAGTGCTCAGCATGAGGGAGCTTTTGCTCAGGTGGCCCTATTTCTGAACTGTTTGCATTTATTAACGACCTCGCTAAAGTGCTGAGACTAGAAATGGTTACAATACCTAGCAATGACCACCTCGAGGATGGGACAAAAAAATAGTAACTTCTTCTTTGATTCCTCCTTCTTCTTCAGGTGCTGCTCGTTGCTAACAAGGGTTGCATTTGCTCTCTTGGCCATTTTGTCATGCTGTGAGATCACGACCTGTTCATAATCCTCTCCCACTGCTAGCTTCTTTTCCAGGTGATTTCTTCACATGCACAGAAGCCATGGCCTGGAAATGACACCATCATGCCTATCTTGTATTCTTATTTTATGTTGTGTTGAAGCCTTTTTTCCCCAGATATTTTACCTTACTGAGCTATTACATTGGAAAACATTCATTTTTTTCCTGCACAAAGACCATTCTGTGTCCTCTCAGCTGTCACTTGGCACCCATTTCTGCCACCTTTAGAAAGCAGACCCTTTCCAGCGATGATGCTTGTGTATTTGTGCATTGTGGTACATGGACTCAATCCTGCTGCAGTGCAGATCTGTGTAGCTATTCCAGATAAGGATTTGACCCAGTTGTAAGTGCAAATCCTGGGGCAGAGGAAGTCAGAGTGACTCATAGCAGGTTGCTGGCCAGATCTCCTTTTGCATTTGGGTTCCTAGAGGCAATTCCATACTGGCATAGCTGAGGTCCCATTTGCTCTCAACCTACGTGGGACATCTGGAAGTGCTTTTTGCTACAACCATGGCTCAGTAACTCACCTGGAATACACAGACAAGAAAAGTAATTCGTGATGCATTAATGGTAATGTGCTTGAACTGCTGAGGTAGAGTAAGTGTAAAACCTAATTCATCTTTTAAAATAATTAGTTACCTGTCTGCTGATAAGATTTATCCAAATGTAAAAATGGAATTTAGTTTTGATATCTGAGACCCAGAAATATGACAGTTTACAAGCAGTGTAAACTCTGTTTACAATTTATGCAATAGTGTTTGTTTCAAAACTTCAATAATGAATTATCTACAAGAGATAGAGGTATTGTTCTCTGAAACAGCATAATTCCTTTGAGGACAACAGCAAGAAAACTCCTTTCTCTTCAGAATCTGAGATGAGTTTCAGGCATTCCATGTCAGAAAGAACTTCTTGGAGATTCATGGTAGTATGAAATGGAGGAGTGCGACAGAAAAATGACAGTCACTTCTGGTTCTTCTGTGGTGTCATCCAGTGTCTCAGTATCAGGGTATCATAGAATCATAGAATTATAGAATATACTGTGTTGAAAGGGACCCATCAGGATCATCGAGTCCAACTCCTGACCTCGTGCAGGACACCCCAAAAATCACACCATGTGCCTGAGAGCATTGTCAAAACAGTTCTTGAACTCTCTCAAGGTTGGTGCTGTGATCACTTCCGTGGGGAACCTGTTCTAGTGCCTGACCACTCTAGGTAAAGAGCCTTTTACTGATATCCAACTTAAATCTCCCCTGATTCAGCTCCAGGTCATTTCCTCATGTCCTGAAACTGGTCACTAGAGAAGAGAGATCAATAGCTGCCCCTCCACTTCCCCTAATAAGGATGTTGAAGACTGCAGTGAGTTCTCCCCTTAGCCTCCTTCTCTCCAGGCTGGACAAGCAAAGCGACCTAAGATACTCCTTGTATGGCTTTTCCTCCAAACCCTTTACCATCCTTGTGGCCCTCTTTTGGACACTCTCTAAAAGATTATTGTTATTTTTATCTTGTAGTGCCCAAAACTGCCCCCAGCACTCGAGGTGAGGCCACCCCAGTGCAGAGCAGAGTGGGACAATCCCCTCCCTTGCCTGACTGGCGATGCTGTGCCTGATGCCCCCAGGATGTGCTTGGCCCTCCTGGCTACCAGGGCACTGCTGACTCATGTTCAACTTGCCACTGAGCAGGACCCCCAGGTCCCTTTCCACAGCGCTGCTTTCCAGCATCTCATTCACCATCTGTACACACAACCAGGGTTGCCCATCCCAGGTGCAGAATCCGGCCCTTTCTCTTGTTAAACTTCACATGGTTGGTGATTCCCCACGTCTCTAATTTGCTGATGACTCTGCAGGGCCTCCTTGCCTTTGACGGAGTCAACAGTTCCTCCCAGTTTAGTGGTTTTGGCAAACTTAGTACTTCTTCCAGTCCCACTTCCAAGTAATTTATGAAGATGTTGAAGAGCACAGGGCTGAGGATGGAGCCCTGCAGAACCCCACTAGTCACAGGTTGCCAGTCTGATGTCACCCCAGTCACTGCAACCCTTTGTTCCCGGCCTATGAGCCACTTACTCACCCATCAAGTAACATTTTTATCCAGCTGTGTGCTGGACATTTTATCCAGAAGGATACTCTGTCAGACAATATGAAAATATTTGCTGCAGTCTGAAAACACTACGTCTACTGGCTTTCATAGATCAGCTTGGTGGGTTATCCTGTCATGGAAGGAAGTCATATTTGACAAGCAGAACTTTCCCCTCATGAAGCTGTGCTGACAGTGACTGATGACTGTGTTGTCCTCCAGGTGTTTTTCTATACCTTCCTGAATAACATTTTCCATGATTTTACTGGGCACTAAAATGAGACTGGCAGGCCTGTAGTTTCTGGGGTCATCCTTCTCGTTCTTGAAAATTGTGACAACCATTTTCAAGAGGATACGAGGAACTCCATAGGTACAATTTGATGGGAAAGGATGCAGTATAAATAAACACCTCCCAGCTGACATCCCCAAAATGGAAATGTGAACTGGAGGAAGGAGAGTGGCAATGAGAATCAACAGTTTTTCGGGAAAGGGAATTTTCATTGCCGTCTTCCACGTACATCCAGGTAGGACTCTGTTTTTCTCATTTGTTGGACCAGTCACTAGGGAGTGGAGGACTTGCTGATTTCAGGTGCGTGTTGAATGATAGAGATATTTTAACAAAAATTAATATATTTTTTCCCTCTCTGTTACACATTTCTGGAAGTCTTGTGCTTTGTTGTGTGACTCTTTGCTCATATCAGTAAGATTGGTCAGCATCATATCCTGTCCATTTTAACAGGATTAATATGCTTCTCTGATAGATATGCATATTTATATGCATTCTGATATGCATATTTATAGATGGAGAGAGCAGACTGAGGAAATAGCTGCCCAGGCTAAAGGGTTTACTATTCAAGATTTGACAACAGATATAAATATATATCCATTTTGGACAGATTAGATTAGACTCAGCCTATGGATGGTCTCTGTTTTGACATTTATCTCCATGGTGAGAAGAATGGTTACTTTTGAGTGGTAGAGTTATGAATAAATGACTGTCTTTTCCCCAGGAGTGAAGATTAATGTCACAAGAAATCAGCCATCATGTATGTTATATGCCGATTGTGTACTTTCTCAGGTCCTGCTGCCTTCATGGGATTGAAACTTTCCTGACAGTTTGAGAGAATGAAGAGTGCTTGGGCGTTGTGGCAATCAGGCTGCTCTGAAAATGGTTAAACTTCTAATCAGCTGTGAGCTCTTATGTCACCAGGAAAATAACAATATATGTAAATGAAACTGTAAAAATAGCGCAAAGAAGTCTTTCTTTCCCTTGCTATGTATATATAGGCGTCTGTGCACGTATATACGCATCTTTCTTAAGCAGACAAGAATGAGAACACATTAAAGTTCCGATATTTATGTATCGGCCATAGCTAAACTTAGACACAACATCTAATTTACACTGACGTCTTTCTTTAACAAGTTTTGTAAGAGGAATGATTTAAGTTCAAGGAAGTGCACTGAGTCATCTGCACGGTGGGCCAGCGGCTGAGCTAAGTTTAGAATCAAGGGGAAGTTTGGATCTTCTGGCTCCAAGTTTTTCCCTTTACATCTCTGCTTTTCTCATTCTCAGTGCTTAAAAATAAAAGAAACTTTCTTCCCAATTTCTATTCTTTTCTTATTTGATTTTTTAGTGTATCCTTGGTTCTCTAGTCTTTTATAGTAAATCAGAGAGTTTAATTTAATGAGCTATCTGAGATTTTAAAGTCAGGTTAGATGATGACCTTGCAAATAGTACCTTGAGACATCTGTTTCAGGAGTGCTGAGATTAAAAAGCATAAATGAAAAACGTGAGGTCTGTCCAAGTGATACCTGAGCAAAGCAGCATTCCCCAGACTCAAGGAAAAAAAAAAAAATGAAGCTGAGCAAACTTCATCTTCAACTTCAGTCCAACCCAGCTCGTTCAGCACAACCTCTGTTACTACCTGTTCAATATAAAACTACACACAGTCACTCTCTTCAGCCCTCTCTCCTCCCAAGGCTTTCTGTGGCCCAAGGAGTTTCCTGCCAGCCCAAGGTATCAGGCAGGTTATGGCACACCATAGCCTGAGGAATCCAGCTCATCGCTCCTCTGAGAGACACCTCTGAAAACAGACTTATGGCCAGAACAAGGGAAGACAAGTGCACTCTCTCCATAATTAAGCTGCAATCAGGCTGTTCCCAGCAGGTTATGAGTCTGTTTCCTCTGTGTCAGACCCTGGATGCACTTCTTGTGTCACATGGGTAGATCTTCATGAGCTTCCTGTGGCACATTTCCCCAGCACAGCCCAACTGACAGATATTACAAGCACAACTCATCTCTCATACAAATCGAGTGGTTAATCTGCTTTTGTACAACTTCTGTAAATTTTATCTTTTTTTTTTCCTGGGCCAATGAATACACAGAAACTGATATTACAAGCACAACTCATCTCTCATACAAATCGAGTGGTTAATCTGCTTTTGTACAACTTCTGTAAATTTTATCTTTTTTTTTTTCCTGGGCCAATGAATACACGAAAACTAAAAGACTGGCCTGAATCTTTAAGGGGATGCATGTTTAATAATTCCTGGTGTCTCTAGTTGATTTGGTCATTGCTGTGTTTTGCATCAGGAAAGAGCCATGACATAGCTAAGAGGTGATTAAGCCCAGGACTTTATGTAGCATGCTGTATGCAGGCAGGTGGAACAATTAGACTGAAAGGAAGCAGTTTTCTGATTGTGTTTCACTTGCTATAATAAAATGTACTTATGTTTTATACCAGTTTCATTTTATTCATTATACTTCAATGACAGCCTTATTGCACCACTGTTTATGCTTTTTTTAAAGCTTAGTCATTGTTTAATCTTATAAACAGAGAGGCAACTTCTTGCCTGATAGTTGTTGTACCTCGTGCTATTAGGCCCTAACACAGCTGGAGGTACGATGGGATGGGGATGTAAAACCAATTAGATAACCTGGTCATTATGAGTCCTACCAGGGCAACCCCATACTGTGGTTACCAGTAGAGCTGGTCACTCAGAAAAAATAAAAAAATATTGGAATTTATTGAATCTATTGAAATCTATTAATGATCAATTATTAGTATGCAACAGGATCTCAATTGCATTTGCATTGTATTCAGTTTTATTTTACTAATAATGATAGTGCTAATGTCAATGGGGCCAAAAGAAGAAGGAAAATACCACTCAACCTGAGTGAGCTTCATCAAAATCTGACCCTGTCTCATTAAAAAAGACTTTTTCAGCATGTGCGGTCTTTTCACATTCCGGATCAGTGGTTCTTAAAGGGTGGGCTTCAGAGTCAGAAAATCACAATACTCCCTTGTAACTTCACAGTGAGCAGCTGTCACTCTGTTAAGATAAGTGCCACCTTTCATAAGCTGCAGTTACTGTTCACTTTTCTCCACACTCCTTATATCACTGCTTTGACCCAGTCTGAGTCATTCCCTGCATGGGAAATGTTTCTTCCTGTGGGCATACATTATGACTGGGGTTGTGTACTGATAAAAGAGGGATAATCTGTCCTCTGACTCCTCAGTGGAATGCTTCTGCCTGGAACTAGGATGCATGCACAGTTAAGACAAAAGCCAGCGGGAGTTTGTTAGATTCCCCTGCTACAGGTAGATGACAGGTGGAAAAGTAGCTTTTAAATGGCAATGAGTGCCATGCCTGTGCACCTGCACGGGGACAGGCAGGCACAAGCTCGGAGTACGAGGCAGGAGCAGGGGGTGTCCAAAGGCTCTGCCGCATCCCTGTGCAGAGGCCTTGAGAAGGCACCAAAGGGAAAGAACTTTGTTTGTCCATCTTTGAATTGTGAGAAATAAGAACTGATTGCTTTACTGCTCAGCTCTAGTAGCAAGACCATAGGAGCTTCCACATGGACCAGGCCAAAGGCTAGCCCAGCAGCATGTTTCTGATGGTCATCATCAGTTTAAGAAATGTCTCCAAATTTGGGCATGCAGAAGGGCCGTCTTTGCCAAAATGAGCATCTGGCCATCAGTAAATTAAGTACTTGCTACTCATCAGCTGCCTTTATATGAGTGTTTAACAGACGAGGTGGACATCCATTGATTTAGTGGCTCCCTTTTGAAGTCTGTTTTTATTTTAAGCTTTATTTCAGCAATGAATATCCCATTTTAATGATGCACTATACATTCTTTTGTTTTGATAAATTAGATTGTTACATGCATAACCACCCCCTGAAGACACCTCTGAGTATTTATAGTCAAAGTATCATTACTTGTATATTCCAATACAGGATACATGCTGGCTGTTGAAGATTATGGAAAAAATCACAGCTCATTAAAATACACAAATCTTGTATGAATTATTATTTTTGGTCCATTATTGCTGCCTTGTTTACAATTTAGGGATTTTAAAAATTTCTTGCTATGACTTTCAAGCTATTTATAAACTTTGTGTTTTTACACAGTACAGCTTTTTATATCTCAGGAGCATTCTGACTTCTGTTTCTCTAACAATGCCTTTAGAGTGAACACCATGAGAAACCACTGTATGATAGCTTTGTTGTGCTTTCCATATAGCTCCAAAACCTGAGTTTGAAACCTAGGAGTGAATTTTTGCAACTAAACCACAAGTAAACCCACAAGTGCTTCAGAATACTTTTGTAATACAAAGCCACACATTTGAACACCAGCTTCAGGTGTTTCCACATCTTGCCCAACAGCTTGTAGTGATTACAGAGAAACATTGAAGAAATCGCATATTTTTTCACCCTGTCTGAGACTTTCACCAGCTTGGTCAAAAACTGGAATTGTTTTTCTTTTGAAATTTTATCTTTTTCATATATATACACATCCAATTGTATAGAGACTATAGTGTAGCCACGTTGGCTAAAAGAGATACCCCTAAAATACCTGTCAAGATTCACAATACCCAAAGAATGACATATTCCTTTGAATCTCACAGAGAGCTGCTGCTGGTGCTTGCGGCATTTCATGCCTGAAACCCTTTCAAGTACAGATTCTCTCTGGCTTTCAATGACTTTCTGCATGCAGAGAAATAAGCCCAAGCTCATTGCTGTAGGATAACGAAAGGGGCAGGAAGTGCTGCTGCCTTTCTCTGACCGTTTGGAATTAAGATACTCTGCATCACAGTGAAAGACATAAGCCAGCAGGACTTTGTTAGAGTCTGGTTGCCTTAATCAGAAAAAAATTTTGGTGAGCTGAAGATGTCCAGACAGGTTTATAAAGATAAAAATAACAGACTGTGTTCTTTCCCCCCATGAAAAAAAAAAAAATTCCAGGTTGATGATGCTGCCACAACATACCGCCTCTGCTGCCACCAGGGCAGGTTGCACAGCAAAGAACCTCTCATGGTCATGAGCGAAGGCAAATGGGATTCCATGAATTCAGAAGGAAATCTACATGTTGCTCAAAAAGGGGAACAGTGCTGTAGAATAAGAAGATACCACCAGGAAAGAGGACTTGACTCAACAAGCAAAGTTCATTGGTGCCAGCACATAGACAACTTGGTCAGGGAAAATTTCAGGTAATGGTTTGTACTGGCAAGGAGCTGAGCTTCAGCACTGGGGTCCATTCTGACAGGGATGCACACATATCAGATTGTCTTGTGATGACAGATCCATCGCTTCACTGAGTAACTTATGCCAGCCACACGCGAAGAGCCAAGATGACCACAAACTGGACATCGTTCTATAATGAGTGTTTCACCTTGGTGGAAAAGAGGGTGGAATTCATATCAGATGATTCAAAAGTGACATATACACTGAGGTTAGGTTGGATGCTGGGGTTTTGTTATGTTTCCAAGCCAGCAGAAACTCATCAGATTGATTTTTAAGGAGAATTTTCTCAGGAGTTTTAGTAGAGGGAAGAGAGAGTTATGAGTTCCAGTTCTGCTAGAAGTAATGGTGCTAATGACTGTGAGCTCCAAGTCAGATACCTTTCCTCAGTGCCCACAGTTACTTGTACAACTCCATCAGCCTTGGAGCAGCCAGGCCCTCTGCTTCCCTCACTCTGCACATGGAAGAGTCTGTGAAAGACGTCTGTCTTCCCAGCTGCAGTAAAGTTTCAACAAATCTTTTCACAGACCCTAATTTTTGCACAGTTTATTGTTCATGGTCGGTAGAAGAGAGGGGGGAGCTCAGTGGGGCTTCCCTCTTGTGTTGGTGCCTGGAGGGGGCTGGAAGCCACTTGCAAATAAAGCAGATGAGCACTTGCAGACAGTGCTTTGATGTGGACGTTGATGTAGAATGATATTGAACACAAGTGCTATTTTCTTTAATGAAGACTCAACGGGGAAGCCTGGAAATGTTCTTGGTGGATCAGTTCTGCAGGGGTGGCCCCAGTGTCTTTGCCAAAGGTGTAGAGAGAGGGTGGGTGGCCCTTTGGTAAGCCGTGCTCTGCTCAACCAGAAAGATGAAGAGTAACCCAACTTAGCCTTACAATTCAGGTTACGCTCTATGTAAAGCTAATGCAGGAACCCGCTTGTATTGATTAGTCTAACTCTGAACAGACTGTGCAGATCCTATTTCAAATCTTAATTTTTTAGGTTTAAATGTTCAAATGACACAGGTTTGAACATTAAGTTTGCCACCACTTACCATCTCAAAATTTGACTCCCTAACCAACAGTACTTTGTGTCTTTGCACATTTAGGAAGATAAAGATATGGAAAAGATGTATTAGACTTCTCTTTTACCACACTGTATTCCTTTATTTTCCCCCCTTGATTCTGGATTTTCAATACACAGGAAGACTCTCTATTTTGGCCAACAGTTGGCATTAAAAGTGTACATCAGGTTACTGCTGCTAACAAGCAGCTTGTCTCTTTGATCTGAGGTAAAGCACGGACTGGATGCTCCCAGATCATTATGCTTGTCATGATAAATTTACTTTGTAGGTTTGTGGTTGATATATCCTAGGGTTTGACATTGAGGGCTGGAGACATCAGGAGGAAGAGATGGCCTGGTGCCTGAGAGAGCACTGTGTTGTTGCACCTCCCACCCAGCTGTGCAGATGTTTGGAGTTCACTGGTGTGTCTCTTTGTCCTGGCAACATACACCAGTTTTCTGTGGGCAGACATTTTCTGTGGGCAGAGATTTCCACTTGATTGCCCAAAGTCCTGACATGAACAAACGTTGGGCTGTTTGGCAGGATGCATAAACCAGATGTTGCCTCACCTACTTTCTGTTCGGGGTGCTGTGTGTTAGATATGCCTGTGAGGGATGTCACCCCCGTAGGGTACAGAACCAGGCAGAAGCCAGTGATTAAGCTGTGAGCTGGAGGAATGGGGGTTGCATCCCACTGCTCTCCCCCGTTGCATCTTTGGCCACTTGTTATCCCGTGACAAAGTCAGAGTGATCTCTCATAACCTGCTGTCTTCAAAAGAGCAGAACGTTGCTTTGGCTGTGGTTGAACTGCAATTTAACTTTTCTCCCAAGTAATGTCTTCTTTCAAAGAATGTTTGTTATGATATAAAGTCATATTACTCTCTGCTGTTCTGCTGTTAAGAAGACATGAGTTGGAGGAGTGTCTTCTGTAACCAGAGGATTTGGGAAAAGGTAGGATTTTTTTTTAAATTTCCCATTTTTTCCTGCTGAGGCCTGCTTTAAAAAAATGAAAGGAATTGTTACTGCTATACTTTAATTCTTCAGAAATGTTTCTTGTAACTAAAAAGTATTTCAGAAGAAGTCACTCTTTTTTTTAAACTTGCAGTAGTAAGCAACCGCAATTCCCATTTGTCTATGTTACTGCTGGTCCTTAGTCCTATGCAGTGCAATATTTTGCAATGAAGATGCAATGCATTATCAACTTAATTTTTCAAGGTTTGTCTTTAAAAAATGAGCTTCTTTTATATATGCACAGGATCATCAGGTCTTTTTACTATCTCTGAGCACTCTGGATTTAACCTTCTCTCTTTGCAAGCCAGCAGTGTTTATACTTTCTATTTTTAACATTTAATTTTTCATCGATTTTAGAAATGTGTCAACAGGAAAAAATGTACTTAAACATTTCAATGACCAGTGGAGCTGCTGGATATTATAAGAGTTATCTGTCACTGTCCAAGATGAAGGTTTATATTTCCTTATTTTCTAAATACACCTAGCAGCAGCTTGTATGTGATCAATACACATGTATATGAATACAGTTATTTATCTCTGTATGAACTTAATGTATAATTTTTATAGGATTAAATACAATTTTGTTTCAATAAAGGAAAGGATCTACAGGCACGTCTGATTTTACCAATATTTGTTATTTGCCTCTGCAACACAAGAGGAAAACCAGCTATTTTTCTGCATGGCTTTCACTTCTAAAACTCATGTCCACCGCCAATGGAAATGCATGTTATTACACATTCAGAAAAAAAGAAAGTGAAGAATCTCATAATTTTTAGATTATTCAGGAAGCATCAACTCTGCTGTTCTCTCAAATATAACTTTTGATCTAGAGCTTTGTGTTGCATCTTGGCTACATGAGCTTAATTATTGTTATATAGTAAACAAAAATATTCTTTAAAGGGAGTGTAAATGTAAATTAGAGGCATTTTGTGGCTTTTTTTTTGCACAGCTGGAGAAGTGTAAAAGGTTTTTTTCATCTGAATTAGAGTGGGCATGTCCAGGTATTGTAGAGAAAGAGAAGCCCATGAGGTTGCTGCTTGTCCTTCATATGTGCAAACTCATGGGTTTGGACACTGATGCCTGGCTCTGGCATGTGCATTCACATGTCCACACACTCATACACACACATTTCCTCTCAGGCAGAGCTCTGGCAACATGGAATTTAAGCCATGACCAGCCCTGCCAAAATGCTGCAGCATTACACGGTAGAGATGCACTACCATATTCTGGCGTGTACAAGGCAAGATAGTTAACAAGTGTTTTGGGGCACCCCAGTCACTCAGAAATGTTGCTCAGAAATGCTTAACTGTAGTAAGTGCAGTTTTTATAATTCTAGAACTCATGCTTACAAAATCAGAATATTTTAGTTCAGTGTATTATTTTTACTATTTATTTATTACTTGTATTGCCATAGCAACTAGGAGCTCAGCCACAGTCAAACCCCCTACTTTTCTAGGAGCTGCACAAACAGGAAAAACAGATGAGGAGCTCACATTCGCATTAATAAGGTGTTCTTAATTTTAAAAGGTCTCTAAGGTCGTGTATACAGCTCCAGACAATAGGTGTAAAGCAAGTTCCAATATAAAGGATAAATAAAAGCACAGTCAGACCCTCAGTGATAACTTGGCTGTCTGCTAAGACTCCTTAGAGAAATGCTGGCATTATCAGCAGACCTTGAACCATGCCCTTAAAGAAATAAATTCAGGCTCTATCAAGCCAAGAAGGGAGGGCCAACTAAGGACCTCATGCTGCAGCATCTGCACATTTACTGCTGATCCATCTGAGCATGATCTTCTCACGTGAGGAAAGCTACGCAAAAGCCTTTGGTACAAATTTCAGGCTTTAATGAACCTGGGACCTGGAAATACTCCTTTCCCCATTATCTTGCCATTGACCTGAGGAAACGTCCGTATTTGTTAATAAGAAACGTTGTCAACCCTCCGTAAGAAAATATCACCCTACAAATCCCAATGGGGACACTACAGAAAGGACCATGATTACACAAACCAACGACCTTCTTAAATTCTACTACATTTCAGAGCATGTCCATTCCTGGCATGGTACTGAGCTGTGTAATAGGAAGGCTATTTTACATACCAGAAATGCTAACCCTGTTAATGCCTTGAAATCTTCCTTTAATCTTTTGTGCCCTATAAAGACTTCCTTTAATTCCTTCCCATCCTTCATTATCTCTTTATTTTGCGTTCCTATTTATTTTTCTCTCTCTTGTTCTTGACGTTTTTTGCTGCAACATGTTACCCTCACAAATTGCTGCCTGAAAGAAGACACGATTTATTATGTCATTTTAATGCAGGGAGTTTGCACAACACATGTAGTTTTGGATTATTTCAAAAGAAAGACAACACAAACATGTATGTGCTAATTAAACACACCATACTACTGATGTGGCAGCACGTGGCCCTCATAACTCTGGCAGCCACAAGAAGAGTCCTGAGGGAGGCATATTCCCTCAGACTAAATTGCTGTAGGGATCTTTGCAGGGAGGCTCTCCATTTTATTTCTGAAGGCACTATGCTGGTGGGGGATGTGCTCTTGTCTAACGTTGACAGCCCACTGCCCCTGCCCTTTTTCTCTGTATTAAACTGCTGATAAATCTTCCTGGTCATCCTGCAAAGTAGAAGAGCGAACTAAAAGCACAGTGTTTCAAACCAGCAAGACTTTAGAACACAGAATGTGTGTGATATTGTTGCGGAAGGGGGAATCAGCTGGAGTGAAGTCCCGCTGTTTGCAGGCGGCCTCACTTATCACCCGGCAGAAACAGGGAGGCAGGGTCTGGTCTCGTCCGCCCCACGGGAGCCGTGGTGCCTGGAGCCTCGCTTTGTTCACAGGCACAGCTGGCCAGAGCCGCAGGCTGCACCTCAGATTTTGGGAGCTGTCAACAGCGTGCACCTTTTGAAGCTGGAAAGGGGCCTGAGCTTTCTGTGAAGGTGTAGTCAGGGAGATTTGTTCACTTTCTTCTTTTTAACAAGTATGAATTTATAAGCATCTTGATCTGACTTTCTGATTGGACATAGGGCTTATAGGAGCAGAGTGGCTTGAAAAGCATGGCCCTGTGGATACCATAAGGACAATCCTAGTTTTCGTCTGTTCTCTCAAATGGCAAAATTAAATATAGAAGAAAGAAATAAATTTAATGAAAACCATTTTCAACACAGAAGCAGGGCAAACTTTTGTCTCTATTTGGACAAAATGTCTGTTTCTGAGTATGAGACTTTTTAAGCCAAATGCCTATTTGACAATTTGCTATTATGGGCAAATGAATGGGAAACCAATTCAGAATTGATTCTAGAAAATTTTCAAGGTCAAATGGCAGTATTTAGCTCTCATAATTTTTTCTATCTACATGCATCTACAGATTAAGTAGCTTAAGTCTCCAGTGCTGTCATTTATCAGTATAAAAGGTTCATGTTCAGATGTGGGAAAGGTGCTCTCAAAAGTGGACCCTAAAGTTTGCAGCAGAGATTGAAGCCCAGGCAGGTGAACAGCACTGATCTGAGAAAGGAGGGATGAATGGATGGATAGGCTGCACGCACAGCACAGTTTGGCTCTAACAGGTTGGGATGTAAAGAGCCTTTTTCTTTCAGCTGCCTCATGCATGGTGGCTGCCTTTTGTGAATACTTTTAGGAGGACGGTTCGAAAGAAAGACTAGGAAGCTCACATACTAACTGCTTTGGAGAATATTTTTGCAAGACCTTTTCTGTTGTAGGCATTGACTCAGCTCTGACTCTGGATAAAAATTGCCTGCTAGCTGTACAGAGGTGATACATTCAAATATTTGGAGATTGTTTGGCACAGTCCGTCATTAAGCCCTGCACCTGAGCTCACTGCTACCAACGCATCTTTGAGTTGCAGTCATATTCATCTTTAGATTTTTAGGGATTCTTATGATGGATATTTTATGACTGGGCACAGAACAAGGTTTGCCAAAGTCAGCCCAGTGGCTCTCTGCCTCTGGCTCTTGAACTCAGTCTTCAGCTTTCACTACTACCTTCTGAGGGGTTGATTCAGAAGGGTTGCGTCTTCCTGCTTTATCCTGCATGAATTAAACTTTCTTTTGCTCCCCAGGCTACAGATGAGTAAATTCCCTTCCTTACCAGAAAAGATAGAATAAGTGGCTCTCCTGGCACTCAGGCACATCCCGCTGGATGCATGCAAAGGATGTTAATTCACCTCTCCTCTGCTTTTGGCCCTGAATGCCTGTTCCTGCCAAGTGTGCTGTGGGAATGTGTGTTAAATGTTACTGTCACTTTTAGTATATGAAAGATGATAAATACTGTGGAGACAAGCTGTGAAGAATGAAGACAAGAAGCTGATGTTTGGTGTGAATGAAGAGGGGGAAGGCTGTGAAAAGTGAAATCACATGCTCGGAGCAAAAGGCTAGGAAAGTTTTCTTCACTGTAATGTTATGAATGGAAATAGGTAGCAATGTTATATTTGAAAAATTTGTAGAAGATGATGTTAGTTGAGATGGGAGACGGTGAGAGCCTGGAGGAGTGTTTTATGTTATGAATGAGAATAAAAGTGTATAACTTATAACGGTAAAGTAAAAAAGATGGAGTAAGAATCAATTGGAAATTCAGCTAAAGGCAGTGGCAAGGCCGTGGACCTGAGGACCTGCAAAAGAGGCAAGACAGTGGTATTTCCATAGCGACAGAAAAAGAGGAACGTGTAAAAGGGAAAGATGAAGAGCCCTACTCTGACTGTGCCACTCTTAAGCAGATGGCTGAAAAACGGAGCAGGTACTTTATTTATTTTGAAGATGAGATTATCTGGAATTTGATTATTTGCATAATTATCTGTAAATGAATTATCTGGAGACAACATGAAAAGAAACAGAGACAGAGCCCAGGTGTAGAAGGCTTCTCTGGAAAACTAGAGGGAAGAATGAGAAAAATCCTTTGTAATGTACATTGGTGTGTGGTTAGAGGGAAGAGAGGAGAATCAAGACAGATGAGTCAAAGTCCATGGAGAACAGCTTTACAAGAAGAAGAGTCTTGCAGGCAGATTGGAGAGGGTGACAAGGGGTGTCAGTTCTGGGATTTGGGAGGAGTGATTTGTGAGGCACTTTGGTGAAAATGTGTCTTCTTCACTGGAGGGCAAAGGGAAGAAGTTAGGAAAAAAAAAAGGCTTAAGACTGAGCGTGACTGGAAGAGCTCCAGAATACATTTGCAGACAAAAAAGGTGGGCGGGATGGTTGGTAGAGAGAAGAGTGGAGTCAAAGACGGTTTATTTTTAAAAGGACATTTATACTGTGAGGTGGAGCATCTTGAGGAAATTGAGAAATAGAGATACTAAAGAGGGAGTGGAAGAGTGCCAGTGAGATTAAAAGACAAGCTTGAAAGAAGCAGATAAGAAGTTTGTCTGCCTAGGATGAATATTGCAGAATAAATGTCCTGCATGTCCTCCAGAAGGGAAGGAGTTTTGAAAAACCTGACAATTCTCTTGACAAGGAGAAGTGTATGGTTGGGAAAGGGGAAAAGGAAAAGGAAAAGGAAAAGGAAAAGGAAAAGGAAAAGGAAAAGGAAAAGGAAAAGGAAAAGATGACTGAAGGACTAATCGAGGGTGGTGGTAAGATGTCAGCTCAGGAAACATGGGAATCAGTTAAAGTATAGAAGCATAGAGGTTTTTTTGAGTAGGGATGTAGCAGAACTGAAGAACTGAAGGAGAAAGGGAGGAGAAGGGAAAGAATTCAGAGTGAAGGGTGTTGCCCAGGCTGGGAAGAGGTGGAAGAGAGGAAACCAGAGGACATACCATGCAGTGGGAAGGTGGGAAAAAAATAAGTTTGAGTGGGGAGACACAAGGTCTGGAGCACTTCATGAGCACATGATAAGAAAGGAGAGAGAAAGAGGGAGGAGGAGACACCAAAGAGCAGAAGAAAGGGCTATCTGTGCTTGTGATCTGGACAAAGGAACAAGGTAAACTGAGGAGACAGATGATTGATGGTAATTTCTCAAGACAGAGAGATAAATCTTCAAAGCTGGCCAGCGAATCAAATAGAAATGCAAATCAATGGTTTATGGCAAAAGGAATTATGTNGGTTTTTGAACCTCAAGGCTATAACAAGGTCAGGTAATAGGGAAGGAAACTAACTGAGATACTGATAAAGAAACCAGCTAAAAGGAGAGATCACTGGAAACCAGAGGACATACCATGCAGTGGGAAGGTGGGAAAAAATAAGTTTGAGTGGGGAGACACAAGGTCTGGAGCACTTCATGAGCACATGATAAGAAAGGAGAGAGAAAGAGGGAGGAGGAGACACCAAAGAGCAGAAGAAAGGGCTATCTGTGCTTGTGATCTGGACAAAGGAACAAGGTAAACTGAGGAGACAGATGATTGATGGTAATTTCTCAAGACAGAGAGATAAATCTTCAAAGCTGGCCAGCGAATCAAATAGAAATGCAAATCAATGGTTTATGGCAAAAGGAATTATGTGTACTATTAACAGAGTACTCCAAGATATGGAGCATAGGTGAGGAAAAATGTTCTATGATTCTATGACAGCTGGAAAGAGAGCGCTCCTTAGAACTTAAAAATATTAAGCTTACTGAACAATGTATTAACTTAAATAATGAGTCCATGAGTAAGAAATTATTAAGTGCTTCCTGCATCAATAGGTACTGTAATTAATAGAAAAATGTGTACTGAAGAAAATTCTGAATAGAGCTCTTATGAATGCCAGAGTAAAAATGATGAAGGTCAACACTGAACCAGGTGTATATTTAAAAAAAAATTTTGTTTGTTGAGCTGCATATAGAAGATAAAGCAGAATAAATATGTAGCACCTCAGATAAACACACACATCTATATCATCTATATCTACTATATATCTACTATCTCTATATCTATACCTGTCTATATGCAATCATCTCAAATACACCTAGTTAGAAGCAGGAGTTACATGATTTCTCAGCAGATCAGAAATTTTTGCTGTGATCCTGGAAAAGTCTGAAGCACATTTTTATTTTGAATCTATTGATCTGATGATGCAGGAACAACAAATTACTTGCTAAGCCAGACACTATTTATTATGAGTGTCACTGTAATTTTCTAATTAAAAGAGGTTTTTTCCCTCCATTAAAAGCATGAGATTTCACCTCCATTGGAAAGGATGTCCTTTGTCATCTGATGCTTTCTCGTAATCTAGACCTTTCTTTCCAAAACTGCTTTTCAGCTTTATTAGAGGTTTAAATAAGGTGCTTTATTTTGGTATTTAGTCTCCCAGCTTTCTCACAACAGTTTTTAAGACTTCTTGTGGGTGTGATTCTTATTTCTGGAGGGGTTCTTTGATAATGCAGTATTACTGCAACTGAGAAATAAATCCCATGTATAGCACTGCTAGCCCCTTCTTCATGGGCAGAAAGCTGTGTAAACTGGAAGCATGGTGTCAGATCTGTGAGCTGTGATGCCTCTTTTTTGGTGCTGTTCTTATTCAAAAAATCCTTAATAACTTTTAAACTTAGGGAATGTCAGCAGAAACACAAAGAGATGAAGCTGCTGTAGAGTACAGAGTTAGCTGTTGGAAAACTCTGATTTTCAGAGGTATGAAAAGATGATGAGCTTGGGCAGTGCTGGACTGAGCAAATGGCTACATCTATGCCAGGAAATTAACTGGTGACAGGGAAGGCTCCAGGGCACAGCCACCTGGTTGTCTGTACTGTTATTGCTGCAACAGCCCACGAATGGCCCACTTGTGATCCACAGGAAATAAAAGCTCGCAGCCAGCTCGGAGTGATTCAGGAGCTAGTAACTCCCCAAAGGCAGTTTGGCCTCTTGGAGACTAGGAGAGTTTTAAAAGCATGGACAGGGCTAGTCCATGCCTGTAGGTCTCAGTGCCAGACTGTAGACCAAGGAAAATTTAATTAACCAGTGTGAAGAAACCTCACAACACTACACGTTACATGTGTCAGGAAAATTTGGCAAAGGAGCCAGTGCTCTGTTGACTCCTCAGACTGAAAAGGTGAGCTGAGTCAGTCGGTGATGGAGGTAGGGACAGTACTCTTCACAAAAGGATCTATATTAAGGCAGGCATCATTTTTGAATCTTCCGATTTTTTTTTTTAAATGTCCAAATATTTGTTCTAGAGATGAACCATCATTCTTATTGAGCTTCATACAAGTCATAAACTTCTTGATTTTACCGCTCCTGCAGGAAGAAAATATTAGAGTAAATAGGTGTGTGGGTAAAATATAACAACAGATTAATGCCATTTTTTGTATTTATTTCCTATGGCTAGCCATCTCTAGGAAACAAGATAAGAAAGCAGAGAGTCTGTTATTCCCTATGTGATGTTTTACAGACTTATTAGCCTATAAGGACACTTCTGTCCTTTCTAAGTGACTTATATCTATTAGAAGGTTA
>VYZQ01061766.1:10411-58137 GCA_013400655.1 Mystacornis crossleyi | reverse complement strand
ATGTTTCATAATTTAAGAGGTGACAGCCCAGAATAGCTTGAAGTTGACTGCCTTTCCAACCTCTAAGTCAAAACCCCACTCTGAGCAGTCAAGAACCTAATGATTAGAGCATTTAACTGGGATATGGATACTGAAGGTTTTACCTGTGCTTGCTCTTGACTTAAATTAAGCCCATGATCATTGGCTGTTCTGAGTAGATACTGCCCTGCAGAAATTCCTTTCTGGTCAGGAATGATGATGTCTTCACATTACCGGTATTTTTGCCATGAAATGATGTCACACATCCCCTATGCAACCATGTAAAAAGTAAATAAAAACTTTGCTTAGTGTGGTGATGCCTACCTAATAAGCTCAGTAGACTCTGGAGGACAGAGAAGCAGCAGCAAACTGCTGCTAACACTGAGAGTTGCTGCCTTCACCTCAAGTTAAATAATGCGTACTCCTTCCCTTTGTGTTCCTATAGCAGTGATTGACCGAGGATGACTTTCCTTTTTCTCCCTCCTTTTAGGAGGTTTATGCCTTAGGATTCCCTTCAGGTGTGTACGCTCGGTATGTACACATTGCCCGCAAAGACACTTCAGTTCTACACTGAAAGGATAGAGAGTACTTAAAATAAAACAGGTTAAATGGCCTGGCTGAACTGTAAGGGTATAATGACTGAAATGAACTGCAGCAAACAATGACTACTCTTCATTTTCTTGTCCTTGAGGTGACCTACGGTTCCTGCTTTGAAATTAAGTCTGTCTTTGTTTTACCTCCCTTATGCTGGAACGGAGAAATGTGTTTTTCATTCATCGGACTCGGCCCAAAGCATGTGTTCTAAACCACGTACGACTGAGGGCTTCAGGTCAGAGACCCGTGCACAAGGAGAACAAGGTTGCAAGTGGAGACCTACATGCTGAGCAGGAAGTAGGGCTGCAGAGTAGTAAGGGTCAGTAGAAAACCAAAGTTTTTGATGGACCATCGATACTATCACACTTTGGCTTCTGCAAGCACTGCTTAGGCTAATAAACAGCATTAGAATTAAATTATGAAATTGTTCTGAGCAAGGACAATGTCAAACAACAGGTTACAGTCGTTAACATTTGACACTTGTATTTTTATGAAATCAAGTTTTCCTGTTTCCTTTACTAGAGACTGCCTTTTGACACAGTGAGTGCAACTCACAAAAATGCATCTTTCTGACCGTCACACTTACAGTCTTGTATTGTTTCCTAGGATCTGATTTTGCAGTGTTGGGTGGCCTCCATTTTCCAACAGGTATTCAAGAAGAAGGGATACTGTCTTTCAGTAATTTCCATAAGCAGTTGGCTCAGCCTGGCCGAGCTCCTGTGAATTTCCCCTTACATCTCACAATCTGGCCTGTAGCTGCATTCTGTGAATTTGAGGCCCAGGATGCAATTAATCCTCCTCCTTTTTATTGAATCAGTTTGATCATTTTGCATCACAAATGCAGTAGTTGTAGTTTTGCCCTTGACCTGTTGGAGGCTGGGAACATGCACTTTGTTACTCTCTTTGCGCCGTTTGTTTGCCAATTTAGGATGGAAATGGACTCAGAAGCAGCAATGTATCAACCTTGAATGGTGGTGCAAAACTCATTATAAATGTTCAGCTGTAACTAAATCATCTTCTGTGAAATAACTTTGGTTTTTAACAGCAAATTACAAGTGTACCAAGGAAATACTTGGGGAGGTTTCTACTCCACTCACTGTCTTTGGCACAGAAGAATTTATGCTCTGTTTTCCTCAATGCTTGGGCTAGGCTGGCTTTGAAATGTTATCTGCTTTCTAATTGTTCTTGATATGCAAACTGATTTGGCAATACCCTTTGGACTGAATNAAGGGAATTAAAATAGAGATAGCCTCACCGACATGGAACCTCACCCAATGGAATTGTTTTCTGTATAATACGGATGCATATTTTCTTTTTTCCACTGACACTGCTAATGTGAAAAACTTCAAGAAAATGAATGCTCGGTGCTGAGCACTCAAATCTTTTAAGTTCTCCACATTTTTACTGGAATAGCTATCACTCAAACTGTGTGTAAGTTTTGTAGAACCTGTCAGTGGAAGCAAGACCTAAAATACTTGCCCTAAGTGGAGCAGGGTCAGTACAGGTCCTGTGGCTATGTAGCTTTTGCATCTGCAGGCTGAGCTATAGCATGCAGTCTGTAAAGAGGATGTCAGGCACCTTTCTTACAGCAGATACCCTGGACACTTTCATCTATGGAAAGCTTTTTCTAAGGTTTGTAATATATAATGTTATGTGGAGATATGAAGAAACGGTTGTGTAATAGAAAATAGGGTTCACTGNGAAAATAGGGTTCACTGGACTGCAAGAGGTGCTTGCCTTGGGCTTTGGAATCTGCATCTTTTGAAGAAAGCTGAAGTGACACAGTCTTTTTCAAGAGCAAGAGTGCTTGGTTTCAAACCTGATATGGAGATTAGAAAGTACTTCAGCTCATCGTCTTTCTCTCCATCCCTCCAGTCTTACACTCAGTAATTATATTTTCATAAGAGATTTTCCTACTGTTCTTTGAAGATTTTTCCTTTTTTTTTCTTGTAAAATCTTTCCCCATAATCTAGGCCAAGAGCCCAGCTGGACCACCACTTGTCATACTGGCTGAGGTTTGTCTGCTTTTTACCTCCTGTCAGCCAGTACTTTGTACTTTGATCATAAACATTACCAGGCAGAGATGGCCTGTGCTGAGACTCTGACAACTGCCATAGTATACGTAGTTAAACTCGGGGCCACTCGGGGTTTGCAGCAGCTTGGTTGCCAGTTAACAGAGCAAGAAACAGCCTGGTGAGGCCTCCCACGGGGGACCCGTGTGCCTGTAAATGGAAATGTTACTGTGCCCCTCAACACGTTTGCTTGGACTGCCCGTAGTGAGCTCTGGCTTTGTGGGAAGGACTGGCTTGCTTTCCACCCTCAGCTGAGTCTGCAGTGTAGATGCTGTTGTGAAAGCATCCCTCTGCACACTGTAACCAGAGCCTGTGGGGTTTGTGGTGTTTCACCGTGCATGATGCTTCTGATTACACCCCAAGGAGAGGGCAATGCTCTTGGTCTTCCTTGCAGTCTTCACCATGCCCGAGGTTATCAGTATTTTAGAGGAAAGGGAGGAATAAATCAGGCATAAATATCTGCAAATATCTGATTGGTTGAGGTTACTGATAGCATAGGATTGTTCAGGGGTATATGAATCATATACCTTACTGGAGGATTTCTAGCTCTATTTCTAATTGACTCTTGACTAGAAAAGGTATAGTTTTTTTCCCTTGTAGTTAGCTCACTACCAGAGTGTAGTAGTCAAGCTAACAACATTCTTCTTTTCCCTTCTTTGGGTGCTACTGTTTCCTATTAAATTGCAAGTCATACTTCCATTTTTGTGATTATGGTTGCATTTTAAATAGTCATCGTAAAAATGAGTTTGCTATGAATGCCAGTGTAGGTGAAGCCATAAGCACTTGGCTACTCTTGCAATTGTTTTCATTTTGTATATCTCCACCATCTGCGCTATTAGCACTTGATTTCCTTTTACATGGTGCAACTGTGGTCTCCAGTGTCTGTTTTGAATGTGTTCCTATGCAAGGAAGGTGAAGTGTGGCCCTGGGAGATAACAGTGAAAATTTCAGTATAATTCAGTTTAGTAAGAAATGACCTGGGCAGATTGGTCCCACGTAAAAGCTCATCAGCTCTTCAGTTCAGAGCACATAAACTTATGCTAAAAGCTAAGTATACCCAGAAGTCCTTTTCTCTATGTTAAGCAAAAGCTCAGTGCTTTGCTGAATCAGACCATGCATTTACTGTAGGGCAGATGGACTCATAAACATGTTTTTAAAGTTCTGAGGCAAGGGGGAGTACTTTGATATGGGAATCCCACCTCAGTGGTGAAAACTGGAGATAAAATCACTTTCACATATGGATATATTGATACTAACAGACTCACCAAAAGGGGAAACTGACCCGGACAAAAATGTCATCCATTTTCAGATGGTTCCCAGAAGACTATTCACCTCTCTTGTGTTGTGCAAGGGCAAGTAGAGGGCTTGTCTGAGACTCTAACTGTGCCTGCTGTCAGTTTTAAGGCTAAGTTTCATAGGATTAATAGCAAGTGGTGCAGCAAATCCTGCCTTCTTCTGGAAGCAGCAATGTAAGTAGTTACAACATGAAAAAGAATGCTTTCTTTCAGGTTGCTGTCTCCAGTGTACCAAATCCCATATCTCTTTTCAAAAATACTGTCATAACAAGCTTTAGTCCCAGCTGCTTTGAAAGTTGCCTAAATCAATGGAATTTGAAGAGAGGGGAAAAGAACTTGCAGGCACTGCAGCCTGCACCTTCACATACAGTATTAAGTATATTGAAAGCAGCTAACAAAGGGAAGATATGGCAGTTCATGAGGAAAACACAAGTATACCTAAAAGAAGGGAAGTAATTCTCCAAAATACCCCAGGAGGGTATGGGCAGAGCAACTCCCTCCCCAGGTAAATCAGCACCTTACACTGCTCTGGTACTGCTCAACCAGATGACTGGTGTGCTTATTGACTTTAAGTAGAGCCAAGTCTCTTAAACTTCATGCAAAGGTAGTGCAATGCAAACATGTTTCAGTATAGACTGTTAAAGCCACAGATTGACGTGACCCAGATTGACAAAATACAAGGAAATAGGAGGCAACACGTTACTAGGAGAGGAATCGTCTCTCTCAAACTTTTCCATTTTCTTAAGTGCTAAAGGAAAGCTTGATGCAGGATGATAATTTACCAGATGGTCAGTGTCAGAAAGAAGCTTGCTGAATATAGGCAATATTGACACTTTCTTAAGAAAATCTGGCAGTTCTCCCTCCTGCAGAGAGATGTTGAGAATTTCCAATAATACTGACCCAATTTTCTTTGGTAACTCCAGCACTGAGGGAATCTAGAGATAGCGTAGCATTGTATCCCCTTTTCCTTCTGAGGTGTTGCTCCATTTCTCTGGGTACCTCCTGTTCAGTGTGAATTAAAAGAATTTTTAGGTACCACTGAAAATACTGAACGGGATCATGAGAATACGGGAGAGAAGAAGATTTAGTAGTTCTTTTTCCTCTAGCCCAAAATGGTGGATGCAGTTTTTGTAAGTGATACAACCTAGATAGAGGAAATAGCTCTCTATTTTCCACATAGCAAAGGCACCAAGCGGACATGCTGTAGTCAGTCTGTTCCTGGTCTTGACTTCAGTCACTCATCAAATGTTTGCAATCACTGACAGACAGAGATGTTATACAGGGAAGTGCTACTTGTCTTGGAAACCATTGGAGTGTTGAGGTTTACTGTCCAGTGTTAAAGATCTGATTTTCTGGATTGTTAAACTGCTGTTACAATTGGCAGATTCTCATTCTGCCCAAGTTGAAACTATGTCCTCAAGAGTGTTGTTAAAATCTAAATCTGCATTTGCTTCTATTTTTATATGATTAATACTGGTGTTTGATGCTAGGAGTTCGTAATGCTAAACAGTGGGAGGTAGCTGTTTTCTAGCCTGAGTGAGTCCCATCTGTTTTCTTCTTGGGTTAGTGTAAATTGTCTTTTTACTTGGTCACTTGGAAAAAGCCATACTGTATTGCTTCTCTGCAGAAAGGTAAGAGGAGAGAATGTGTTTTAGTTAAGCATATATTTAGTGTTTAGTTATTTATCTTAATTATCATGCACTCCAAATTGTAAGTTTGAGTTACTCATCTTCCTTACCTGCATTAGATCTGAAGACCATAAGCCATGGCACAGCACAGGCACGGACCATAGCTTCTGTGAATTGCAAGCTCAGTTCAGCTGCATACCCAGAAAATTATTTTTCATACTTGACTTGTAAAGAATTACATTTCAGAAGATTTCTTTTTCTCTGGGAATAGTTTGAGAACATGGCAAGACCTGAATATGTGATCAGGCCTTAAAGCCTAATGAGATCTAGTGGATGTTTAAGAGAAAAACAAATCGGGAAGCCTTTGTCTTCAGCTGAAATATTCTCCGAACATCAGAAATGTGGAACCCTAAACATCATCTCAGGTAATAGGGCCATAACTGGTGAGCTACAAGAAGTAACTACAAGAGGAGTAAGTGGCAGAGATTTTCCATGTGATCCCAGTGAACCAAGCAGGTTTGGGATTAGCCAGTAAAACTGCCTGTGCAAGCAAACAGGTGGCCAGTGAAACAAAGGAGAAAGACAAGGCTGCTTTCTATCCCTTTAGAAGACTTCTAAATATGAGAAGGATACATGCAAACACTAATCCTGGTAGCAATTGAATCAAAATCTTGGCCAAGTGTGTTTTATGCCTACCACTGGGCTGTGTCATACAAGTTCCAGTATCTGGTCTTTAAAAGCCCGTGGAACTTGCTGGGGGAAAATTTCAATTGGAGCTGAACACAGCATGTTATATTTTGAGGCTTTGATTATTCTGGGTCTGACGGGCTCATAGAGATTTCATTGCCTCTGGGCAACATCTGCAGTGAAACCTTGTAACAAAAGGATGGAGTGGCCTCACACGGCTCCTTGATAGCCTGTATTACATTAGAAGAAAGATGTGATTACGTAGTCAGGGTAATTAATTAGCATTTCCATAAGCGGTCACAAGTCCTCGTAAATGCAGGAGGCAGGAATGAAGCACAGATGTGGAGGCTCTGAAGATAAACTCTGCATGTGTGTGTTCATTTGATTTCGTTGGTAAGTTCCACCAAATTCTTTCAAGATCAACCTTAATTTAGCATGGCTAGAGATGCAAATACACCCAATATCTGTTCATGGCTCGTGGCATCTCTCTGGCCACCTGTTCTAAAGCAAATGTTAAAACAATACAAAAACAGTGCCACACTGAGTGGGTAAGATGTTGGTCAAGAGTAAGATAGGGAGCTGGCTCCAGGGAAGGTATGGAGGTCCGTAGACTTTGTCTATTTCAAAGCAAATTTTAGTTATGGTAGTGAGAGGCTGCATCTTGCCTGCAGACCAGTTCTCCTCTCAGATTTTCTGCCGTGTCAAGTTTGCCCTTACCCTGCTGACTATAGCTGTTCTCTTTTAGGCAATCCCATTTTCTGGTGAAGTCTGATTTCTGTTCCACTCCCCCCCACCCCCCTACTCCTCACTGATTTTCCTTCTCCATTGGTTTTCTCATTCTTTTGTCTTGCCATGTGGGGGACTTGTTTTCCCTTGAAGCACCATTGGTTTTCCTCCTGGCTTAAGACCAGTCCCCTGCAGAAACACAGTGCCCAGCATAAGGGGATGTAGCTCTATGTACCTCTCAAGAAGCTTGTATTTCCCTTCCTCTGGTTAGTTCGTATGAAGTGCAGGTGTGTGGTGTATTCAGAGTCATGGCTTCTAGCTTTTACTAAATTACAAGGTATAAGAAGCCACTGCTACAGGAAGGTTACAGGAAAGAGTCAGTGACTGCTGCCCTGGGCTGAGAGACTGACTTCTTGTCTGGTTAGATCCCTTTGCTCAGCAGGCACAGCTATAGCTTCATCTTAGAGATTAGAGCGAGATTCTTCTAACAGCTTCATTCAGAATAATTCTGCTGGTGATTCTAAACAAGGAAGTAGCAAATAAATTCCAGAAGAGGCTATTCTCTATGGTGAATCTTGAGTTAGAAATATCTAACAGGAGGGGCAGGGTAGGATGTGGAGAGAAAAACTCAACCCTCTTTTCTTTTGTTCCTGAATCATTTGCACAGGCTGTTCCCATGGCTTAGTTTTTTTATCCCACACCACACACACACACACACACACACACACACACTCTCCCACCCTCATCTCTAGAAGTGGGGGCCCTGGCTTGGTTCAAGACCAGAACTCTTGTGTCTTTCTGTTGCCTCTGGTGCCACAGAAGTAATTGGTGGATGATATTAGGAGTCTTATAACTTTCAAAGCTGTATATCTTTTCTGTTTTATAAGCTGGCAACAGATGAATTTTAAGACCTTTTAAAAAATTATTGAGAACTTTGGAGCCAGTGGGACTCCTACTTGTGTCTTTCAGTGATGATATGAAAATAAAAGTCATGTTAGTGAAGGGTGTAGAGAAAAATGGGAACTGGACCAATAAATGCCGAAGGGGTAAGAAAAGCTCTCTTGCTCTGCTCAGGGTTGGGTTGGGGGATTTTCAGATAGCATGTCTTCTGCTGCAGCAGTCATCTCTGCTTCCTGGAATAGGCTGTTTCTAGTTTAGTCCTGTGCTCAGCAGAACTCAGTCTGTTTTGTGGGTTTGGTTTTTTTCCAAATCACACTTGGTCTGATCAGTGAGACACATCTCTGCAGCTTTGCCTTCCTCAGGGTTCTGTTTGCTTTAATCTCTGAGCAATTTGGAAATGCAGAGTGTTCCATGTACACAAGCACAGGCTTGGAAATGCAAAAATACCACTGCAGGGTGAGCTGTCTCTTCAGTCACTTTTCAAGAATTACATTTTTGGCCTAAACCACCCTAAGGTGTGGCCAACACATCTAGGCCATGTTCTACTGTGAGTGTAACTGTGGAACGACTTCCACTCACATATAAATGACAAATTGCTCCTTGAAATGAACCATTTAAAAATAGATCATGACAAAGTTCAACCTCTGCAGCCTACACTGGTGCCACAGCCATGCTGTCACTCTGTCTTTAACAGCAGAGCTGGCTGCACTTACCCTGCCCTTCCCTGGAGCAGCAGTAAGAGTCAGGGCCACGCCAGGCTCTGATTGCTCTGTAGAACTCTGGCATCTGTCAGTGGTTTCAAACACTTTGCTCTGTCAGTGAGCTGTGTTCAGTACAGCTTGGTCATCCCCGATGTAGAGATGTACCAGGTACACTTATCTGCTACGCAGGGGGTGCTGTGTACACTTACTCGTCTCCGATGTAGAGGTTGGGCCAGACTTCATTGACATGAGTGTACTTTGGGCATCCCTTCCACAAGAGCCGCTCCAGTTCAAATGCCCCTGGGGTACAATAGTCCTCATCAGGATCTACTTTGACTGCTGTGTATGCATTTTTCTTCCCAGCATTCCAGCTTCCTGATGACATCTTGTCCGTGGAGTAGTGCTCTCAGGATGTGAAACTGGAATGCAACCAAAACAGAACATTAACCCAAGGAAGCACAGAGCAAGTGACTCCTGCTCCAGCTGTGGCATCCCGGGAGCAGCACTGACCAGGTGTGATTAAGCATTGCACGAGACAGATGAACCTGTTCTGTGGCAAACACAGACTTGCACCTGGATTTCTGCCTCCCCTGAATGAGGTGAGGAATATGTTGTTAGATGAGCTCACCAGCAGTGGGAACAAAACCCAAAGGTTTGTGATTATCGAAGGTCAGTCTCTGCCAGGAATTTGTTTCCTGAAAAATCCACTAGTAAGAATTTGGTAGGCTTAACAGCCTGGGGATCTAAAGCACCTAGGAGAACTGAGTGCAAATTTAAGTTGTTGGGGTTTTTTATCATTAACTAAGACTCTCCTAAAGGCTTGTCCTTTGTAATTTTCAGCAATGTAGGGGGATGAAATGTGTCTATCCAAGTGAATGTTGCATGTACTGTTCTACTCTCTTCTACTCTTCTTTTTCCTATGTTGCCAGCTGCAGATTCCCTGTCTGCTGCATCTCCCTGTGGGCTCTGTTTTTGTTTCTCCTCCTGGACTCTCTGATGTCTCAGGGTATAAGTTGCTTGTGTCTCTTATTCTCTTGAAGGGAGAAGTTGAACCTTGTGGTTCTGAAAGAGACTTGTAACAACATGTGGAGTTGGGCTTGATCTTATGAAGTGTGCGAGTAGAGCCTGCCAAAAATCCACCTTTCTTGCAGGCAATGAATCCTGTAGTTGCTCCCAAAAATTTTTTTTGTGTTGCCTGCTGAATGTTTGCGTCCTTTTAATTCCAAAAATCTGGCTAATGCCTCCATGCAGCTATTGTAGAGCTCTCCTGAAAGCAGGATGTCCATTTTTCACTGACATCCCATGTACCCATGGGATTTTTTTCCTCAGTTTGGGTTCTTTTGTGCCTGTCATGTTCTGTTTCTCTACAAAGCTTGAAAAAGCCAAATGATTCCTGTTTTCCTCCTCCAAAGCTGTGTAAGATTGTGGAGTCAGTTTTTGTTTGGCAAGTGTACACCTTTGTTCAAAAATTGGCTTGCTTTCACTGGCAAGGGGATCTATCTTTCAGCCAAGCTTCTTAAAATATGATGATGATGTTTAGCTAAGTGGTTTCTCTTGAGATTTTTAAAGGGCTCTGAGAATTCCAGCTGGTAGCAAATTTATCTTGGGCTTGTCTTGCATGCCTATGTGTAGTACCAAGTCTCATCTCTCTGGCCCAGTAGCCAGGCCCTGGGAGAGCCTTTTTCCTTCCCATGCCAGAATTATGCTAATTCTACATGCAGACTCAGCAGTGTAGATAATATTTGTCTGTCAGAGATACAAATCTAAGACAGTCTGACTTGGGGAGTGATTAGGCGGTTATCTAGAACTTGATAAGAACTGCTATTTGTCTATCTTAACTGAGAGCCTGTTGCCTTGATGCTGAAGGACTGACTACTTTTATTCATGGCTCCATAAAATGGGATAGAGGAAAGGAAGGGAAGAAGAGAAAGCAATGTAATCAGTAATCACAGTTGGTGGCCACAGTGCATTGATTTGTTACACCTCAGAACAGGGCAATTACATCTGCAAATGATCGTTTGTGGTACTGGAACACCGGCGCAGTGTGAAGCTTGGTTAACACTCTGAAAACTCGACCACTGCTGAGAAATCCTTGTTTCTATCTGTCCTGGGAAGCCATATGCTCCCTGAACTTTCAAGTACACTATGTTCTTTTATGCCTTGCCAATGTTATCTGCTGCGGGGACTTTTAAATTGAATTAGAGCACAGGAAAGCATCAGTTGAAATTCCTCTAATAAAACATGTATTTCTGATTTGACTCTAGACTATCTAAGAAGTAACAGAATTCAACTAAGAGGAGGGGGAAGGGGACAAAAGGGCTGGGTTGCTACTTCAACTCTGGAAACAATTGCCGTGAAGCATTTGGTCGGGGGCAGAAGGGCTTACGTCTCCCCAGCAATCAAAGATGTCTAACCCGACCTCGTATTAGTTGTTCCATGTACACCAAACAGAGCTCCAGGAAGACTATTCCCTAGACCAGCCCTCTTGGAATAAAAAGTGAAAAGCAGATTGGATTTTTTTGGAGTGGTTGTTCTTAATGCTGTTGTGGGTATAAGGGATAAATGTTTAGCACAAGCCCAGGCAGGGAAAGCTCAGATTTCTTTGGCAGACTTACATGGAGAGGAGACCATCTCTTGCAGAGCGTTCACCCAGTGCACTCAGATGGCAGCCAGATTGCAGGGTTACCTCTGCACAGGCTTGTTGGAGCAGGCTCCCACCACTTGTGGTGCTTCATTTGGGCTATAGATGAGTTAGCGCAGGCTGAATGATGTACCCGTGCTGAGCTTGGCAGTCATTTTGTGGCCTTCCACTGTGCAGGGGACACACAGCCTTAGATCACAAAATAGTCTGAGTTGGAATGGACCCAACAAGGATCATTGTAAGTGAATGGCCCACATGGAGATGATGAGCCTGGCATTATTAGCACCTTGCTCTGACCAACTGAGCTAATCCCAGGGTCATTTGGAAGCTCTCGGGAGTAGGGACTGTCCTCACGTTCTTTGCATAAAGAACTCTGCACCCTGCTTGCTCCTGGAAGTGCTGCTTCAAGAGAGCCTCTTTGTTTCACGGGGGACGGATGAAAAGTCAAGCTGGCTGTGGAACTGCCCTTGTCCCAGAGGGGTTCTCCCCAGCAGGAAGGTTTGAGCCCAGCTTCAGGGCACGGCGAGGAACAGAGCCCTGTATCTGGAGCCAGGAGTACCCTCCCAGGGAGGGAGGGCTGTCTGTGGCTCATCTCACCCTTTCCCTGTGCCCAAAGCGCATCTTCCCTCTCGCTCTGCTGGCCTGTGCCAAGCCCAGGCTGTGTGAGCGGGTGTGACCTTCCCGGTCCCTCTCTGTGCCACCCGCGGTGGCTGGTCAGACCCGGGGGTGGGGCCCGGCAGGTCTGACTGCTGAGCCCGACATCCCTCGGGTTCTGCCGCTCGATCCAGCGTGTGCACAGAACATGGAACTGCCAGCGCTCCCCGGTTCTGCTGTCACAGACTTAAGAGTGTTAGCAGAACAAGGATGATAAAAATCCAGTCATCTGCATTTTTATACCCTAATCTTTCTCTTCATAAATAAGACCAAAGTGCATGTTATCTAATAAATTTTATTTGTTAATCACTTGGATGGCTGGAATATTTGTCCCCCTTGGGTTATATGTATATAAATGAAAATATTGTTAGTGATTTCACAAAATGGTAATTCAGAATAATGGAGAGTTAATCCTCTTTTCATTAGTGAGCCTCTTCAGGACATGCACTGTGGCAAATTACACTGCATTTTAAGTCATTCTCAAGTGCTGCGCAGTAGAAAAAAAACATTAAACTAGTTTTGCATTGATAGAAGTAATTGTGTGGCTAATTTGGATAAGCAGCATGCATTAGGAACAGCAAAGGAATCACTTCTTTATGTTCAATATCTACTCTACAGCTGCCAGATGGAATTTCTTATACAGCTCTTTAGCTTTTTTAATTTTAGTTTTAACAAAGCAGGGAGGGAGGAAAGAAAGTGCAAGGGGGAAAAGAAGAGGAAAATCTGCCAGTCTATCTGTTGTTTAATTCAGCACATGAACACGGTCTAGTGCATGGAGCACTAACACGGCAGTGAAAGATTTGCCTTCTGCACCATCTTTGGAGTCCCTCGAACTATTCAAATTAACCCAAAATTTCCAGTTAAGCTCTCTGAAGTCATAGAATGTAGTGGCCCATTTTCAAATCTGTTCAATTGAAGGGATGTCCAATCCCACCACAAGACTTGTAGTAGTAAGTTAATGCTTTTGGAAATGTCAGTCATGAGCTCTAGAGTTTGGTAATCCCACAGATGGGGGAGGAAAACTGAGCTTTTCATCTAGAGATGAACGTCAGAGCCTCAGTGGTGCTGTTACATTTCTAATGCTGGTTTTCCACACGTAGTGGAAGTTTCTGAGTACTTTGAGACCGAAAGCTATAAGTCATTAGCTCCATTACAAAATACTACGTTTCTTAATATTTTTGGCTCAACGTGCTGTGCAAGGCCTAGTGCTGTGTATAAAGATGCCAAACAATTTGGCAAGATTTATGCCTGGGAGTTAAGATCCAAGTCAGCTGTAGAGACTAAAAAAGAAAAAAAGCAGGCACACACAGACAAGGACTGCATTTGCCTTTGTCCTGTGCAAGGGCCTATATATCCTTCCCTTTTCTGCACCCCTCCCTGGCACAGGGGGTTCCTCCACCACTGCTGTTGTCCCAGCCACAGGTACTCTGGCTGCCAACCTGTAGCTGTATTTGTGTGCCTGAAGCTTCAGCTCCTCAACAAAGTCAGAGCCCAGTGGCATTGGTACAAATATGCAATGAGAGAGGCTAAACAAGTAAAAAGTGGCAAGAAAAATGGAGAGAGAAGACAATTCTCCTTACTCTTTCCTTCAGAAGTATTAGCTGTTCTGTCATGCTGAGCACAGGGTTTCCTTGCCTTAATGCCCACTTCAGTCTGTATTTATATAGCAGAATGGTATAATACTTTGCCACCCATGTTTCCTACTCTTGGAAGTTCTCCCAGCTCCTATGACATTGATCACTTGTTGTCATGGGGTGACTGTATGCTGTTATATCCCCATCACTGGTCTATGCCCAGACATACACTTGTGCTAGTGGTGCTTCTGATGCTGCCTTTATTAAATTTAATTTGATGTGCACAGGTGTACAAGCATGGTTTTGTACTCAGAGTTGTCTAAAAGCTACTTCTCCCTGAAAATACCAGGCAATCACAAGATTATCTGGTTTAGCTGGGAAGTGAAAGTTCTCAGCATTTAGCAAACACCTATATATACAACCTGTTTGTAAATGTGGAGGCAGATTTTAATCTTATTCCTGTTCTGATGCTTTCAGATTTTGCTTCCTACCTGTTTCCTCATGTCAGCTCTGTAAAAGGAATAGAGTCATGGTATCATCAGAAATTTTTTCCCAAGATGCCAAGGGAAGGAAAGAAAGTCACTTATCAGCACTAAGCCTTTCATGAGGAGTCTACAAGAGTAATGACTTATCTACTGGACCTTATACCCACCTCAGTGCAGTAGGAGATAAAGACGGTGCCCTTGAAATTAGTTGGTGGTTTGACCCTCAAAACTGGAGACTGAAGTAGTTAATCTACTGCCATGAACACTATATTCAGCAGAAAAACAAAAAAGTGGGAAAAAATCCTGTAATTTTGATTGAGAAATCATTTTTGTGCATGAAGAGCTTGTTACCAAGAAATGACTCCCATTTTCTTTTCTGATGTTGGATAGAGGGCTAACATATTTGAATGTTTTTATTTATCAGGCAGAATTCAACACCATTGAAGTTTTTACTACCTTCTATCCTCCAGGGAGTAAAAACTGAGACCTTCTTGCCTTCCAGACAACTGCAAAACTAAAGATTTTAGTTTTATTTATTTTTTTCTTTCAGTTTACCACCTTAGATAAGAACTTCATGGAGGAACAATGTGTGTACAAGAGGGAGGGACCCAAGAGAGGGTAAGGATGGAGAATACAATCTACACTTTCAAAAAATGTGCAAAAGACTTGAATCTAAATTAGTAACCATCTTCAAGTAAGCACTTCCTAAGTGCTGAAGGCAGACAAAAATCGGACCTAACGACTGAGAGTCTTCAGAAAGAGTGAGGGAGGATCTACCCAGCAAGTTCTTGAATTTTTAAGAAATGTTCTGTTCCTCCATTTCCAGCCCACATGCCAGATGCATACCTCCCTTCAGGGTGAAAAAGTGCTTGCCCTTTTTGAGTATGACTAAGCAGAGGGCTGTTTTATAAACTGGAAAGTTCTTGCAGAAGCCAATGCACATGTCTGGAGCACAGTTTGCACTTGCGAGGAAGGTAAACAGTGCTTTGGGGTCTGAGCTTTTTGTAACTCAAAAGTACATCAGTTGAGCTGAGAGCTGGTCAGCTGCAGTAACAAAAGCTTGCTTTGTCAGACGATTTAACGAAATGAATTGAAAACGGTACTTCCTGATATGCCACCCCGTGCTGCTTTGCTCAGAATCCGAAGGCTGGCAGCAGCCATGAAGGGCTGTGTGCTTCCCCTGTAACCTCACACTTGCTGCACCCCAGGGTATTGCAATGAGCGGTGGTGCTGCAAAGGCTCCTTGCGTGGGGTTGTGTCTTGTTTTATTTTGTTGGTTTTTTTTTTCCCTAACACTAGGCCAAACGGTTAATTTTTCACAAATACTTCTTGTGATGGAGAAGTCTTTAAAAAAATATTCCTCTAAAAGACCCCTCAAAGAATTTAGCACATTCCAAAACTGGATTCCCCAGGTACCTGCAGGATACTTAAGCAAAAAGTACGATCCTGTGTTCCCTATTCCTGTCCTAGTCTTCACCAAAATTCATTTACTTCAGTTCCTTTATTTTACCCCTGAATTCTTATGCTTAAAGCATTCATGGACTGTAAAATAGTTCATCTATTGCAGTTATCTTTAAACGGCTTAAAACTAGAATAATTGTAGCCTCTGTGCAATTATTTCCCAGATCCTCCTGCTGTGAATATTCAAAACTAACCAGTTATTTCAATGAATTTTGAAGCCACATATGACTTTTAAAAAACTTATTTTTGCCCTCATTCTTTATTGTTGACTGGACTGGTTAATTGAAAACAGATTAAGCTGAGTTTTCATTAAGTATTATGGGAGTGTCCAAAGAAACTTAAAACACAGCATCATCTGAGAGAATTTTAATTCAATTGGAAAAGCTGGATTTGACTGAAGGGTGGAGCAATTATTGAAGAATAGGCAAAATATTCTGGGACATATGTTACAAATCTCAAAAAATTGCATTTTCATTCCTACTTTTAAATTGAAATTATCTCCAAGATAATGACACCTTCAGCACCTAATTTCCTGATTTATAAAGTGATTTCTGTAACACTACAAATTTGGTTTTCTAAATTTATACATTATACTTTCAAAACCTTTTTGACTCTGTAATAATTAAATATTTTTTTCTCTGCAACAAGCTAATGAAAATAATAGTTATCTTGGCAAGTTTTCCAGTTCTTAGTCCTCTCCCCACTTTACTAAACTAGGTTATAAAAGGAAGAAAGAAGGAGCAGAAGTACAGCAGGAAATGTATATTGCTTAGCCTTACCTGTAAGCTTAGGTGGGTGCTGTAGGTAACTGGGTCCTGTGAAGCGCGGCAGAACGACAAAAGAAACCTTACTGACTTTTCGGCTAGAGTCTATTTTTAGAGGAGGATTTGCTGACTCTGACCTTGAGTGCTACCCACTCCAAATGACGATCTTTACATCTGCTGGTAAAACTATTCCCTGATGTGACCTGAAACATTAAACCTGGCAGTTTAGTTACCTAGTCTTGGTATGACTAAGATAACATGATGCCTGCATGTTGACTATAATAAAACAAACCTCATCTTTGATGTTGTCCCCTTGTCAAGGCCGATGCTATGTTTACTGCTGCATGTGGGTGAGGAGCATTGCACTGCTGTTTCCTGTCATGCTGTGCACAAGTGATTTGGCACTGGCACAGCAATGGGCAGTGGGAGAGGTGGCATCCTGATCAGGTCCTTTTCTCTTGCATGTGCACCACCAGAAAACCATCTTCCCCTACCTCTTGTCTTTCTCCAGTGCCAGCACTTTCAGTACCTCTCTGACGTACGAAATGCCTTTCTTTGCTGAGAGAGCGACGTGGTGCTCAGCACTGCTCAGCTCCAGTGACATGAGCACAGCTCACCAAAAAGAGGCAGAGGTGCACCCACCAACCTTCGAAAAATTCTCTACTTCCCTAAAGAGCTCCATGCCTTCCTGCTAAAGAAAGCCTAAAACTTTCTCTGGTAAGTCACAGCCAGGTTGACCAAAGATCAAAGCTGGGTTCCCTGGTGTCAGAGGCACTCACTTCCACTCCTCCAGTACTTTGTCTGCTGTAAATGGTGGCCTCCATGGCCACGGGACCGAAGGGCTCGGGGATCACACACGAGAGCTGGTACGCAACATCCTCTGCCTGGGCCTTTTTTCTGCAGCGAGCCTTGCCTCAGAGCTGCAACTCGCACAACAGCAGTAGGAGGAGGAGATTTTGGTGCTGTTGGAGCTAGGCTTGCAATGACCAAGATCCAGCTGTCACGCTCGTATTGAAATTTCTTAAGAGAAATTCTTCAGATCTGTTGCCTTCTGCCTGGGAGTGGGAAAAGAGGCAAAGAGACCAGTCAGGACAAGCGTGTGATACTGGAAGTAGCCCTTTGGTCTCTGGACCTCTTTCCTGTTGAGTTGACCATCCTGGGAATAGTCTGTCTGAGCAGACCTGCATGCACTGCTTGCCTATCTTTCTGGCTCACAGTGCTCTCTACTGTCACACCAGTGCCTGCAAAAAGCAGCCAGCTATTGATGGAAACCTATTGTAGAACTTCTTTCCTGGCTTTCAAGAGCAGAAACTGTCTTCTGTGACTGCAAATGCCTGCGCCCTACCAAAGATTCAAGTGGCCTGAGCATTTTTTTCCAAAGTATCCAAGTCCTACAGTAGTTGCCATTAATTTTCAGTGGGACACAAATTCCTGACTCTGCCAGTTATTTTTAATGTTGCTTTAAATCCTTTCAATCACCTTTGTCACCCCCTGTCTGTTTAAAAGATAAAAGTTCATCACAGAAGGACAAGGGCCAGACTTGGTTATGGCCTGTGGCTAATGCTGCAGCACAGATATGAAGTAATAAACAGTTTCAGTTCACGTTCTGGGCACTGGATCTGCAGCTGCTTCGTGCTAACAGCATCACTCCAGCCAAGTTTCTGCATTACAGAGCAGCCAAGCTCCTCCCTGCCAATTATTCAGATAGTCACTCTTAAAATGAGAAAGAGCTTGGATGCTAGAAACCTGCTGTGCCTTCTAAGTTATCTTGTAAGGTTGTTGTGCAAATTAATTCTATACTGATAATGAGGAACTTTGTGGAGGAGGAGATACAGACCTCATATAACAGCAACTAGCAGCAGTCGCTTTATCTTTATCCCTGCAGGTGACCCAGTATGGGTAACATGGGTAAGATGATCCAGCAGATCGGCAGTGCTGGTGAGAGGAGGCTGCTCTGTGAGGTCTGTGTGCCCCAAGGACGGGCAGTGGTCTGTTGCTTGTTTCTGAGCAAGGTTGTTTTTCTGATGTCAGATCAATAGCATTGCAATGTTTTGTGGTATTGTTATTTTCAGGCAGGCATCTGAAAAAGACGTATTTTTCTGTCTGAATGGCTGTCAAAACAATATGAGCCCTGTTCCCTTCTCTCCATAGGGTCCTGAGAACACGTGCAGAAGATCACTCACCTCCTGAAAAAGTCACAGAATGGGTAAGATTGGAAGAACCACTGTGGGTCATCTGGTCCAACCTTCCTGCTCAGGCAGGATCATCCTACAGCACATTGCACAGGAGTGTGTCCAGTTTTTGGGACCAGTTGTTTGTGTTTCCATTAGTTCTGTTTTTGTTAACTAAAAAAGCCTAGCTACTGAGATGTTTTGAAAGTGGCCAATGACTTGGAATGCTTTGAGCCTGGACACACAGAAAACACAGCAGGAAGGCTCTTATTTTGGAAGACGTAAGAACCTGCCTTCTGGAAATTTGGATTGTTATCTCAGCTCCTAAAAACTGATGTGTGCTGTGTTATTGGTAATTCCTGAAAATCTTGGCCAAACTGATGATGGTGCTTTGAACATGCAGATCACTCCCCATTCCTGGAGCCTTGCCTGCATCCAGCCTGCTCGTGTTCCATGTGCAGATCCCTGCTGTCAGGGACCATCTCCCAAGGCCAGTCACCCACTGGCCCCAGGGGCCACTGACACTTTCTGTGGAACAAGAGTACAGAACTGAGGGAAGGATGAGAACTAAAGACCCATCCAGAGGAAAGGGTTGGGAAGAGGGTAAAATAAAAGCTGCTTTTTCCCCTTAAAAAAATATCTTAGAAGGAATGAACTTCTTCAACAAAGAAAAGAAAAAAGGGAAGAAATTGTAGATTTCTGCCCAGACCACACTAGAGGTACAGTTGGAAAGATCTGACACACTCAGACTTGAAATTTTTATGCTAGTTTAAAAAAAAAGCTTTGAATAAAGTTCTGCTTTAGAAGACTTCCCTCCCCCATTCCAACCTGGTGAACTGGAAGATTTCCTCTTCGCTACAAAATATGCTCTTATTTAGAAAAGCTGGGTTTTTAACAATTTCATGGGAAGAATAAGTATATAATTATATAAGATTGTCCTAATGGACATTTGCAGCTGTACTGAGATACTAACAGCATGCAGAAACCATTATGTTTCCAGTTGTTTGGCAAAAGTTAGGAAACCTTATATATATATTTTTAAAGTTAACTGTAAAGTAAATCCAGATGGTTCTGTCTCACACAGACAAGCAGTCTTCAAACTAGACATATAGCTGTAGCCTGGCTATAACTTGTTTTGATTACTGCAGATAGAGAGAAATGCTTTAAATGACTGCACCCTCCTCACAAAATGTTGCATGCCCTTGATTCTTGCTGAAGTCAACTGGCATTTATACAGCACTATATAAAACTTGTCTGACAATACCTTGCGTGCAGGAGTATCTCGCTAGGCGTTACTTGTTTAATCTCCCTTTGTACTGAAGTATTGCTTAATGGCCCCCATCGGGGTTGGGGCTCTGCTGAGACAGGCATTGCAGACCCATAAAACAAAAATGACAATTGCTGCCCTAAGTAACCTACTGTTTGAGCTTGAGTTTGTGCTTCCCTCTTCATCTCCCAGCTACAGATTGCTGGAAAATATTGGTTGTATGCTTCTTTTTGATTGATGTATTCAGAGTTTTATTTGATTCTTTAATAAGCGCTGTCTGTTGTGTTCATTACTTCATTTCAGCCAGACGTCAGTTGTGTTGCTGCTATCAGCAGGGGAATCAGAATTATGTTGACTTGTGAGGCCATTCTGCAAATCAAATCAAAGGGGCAGCTTTGCTTCACAGAGCAAGGATTTCAGTGTCTGAATGTTTTAAGTTGACACATTAAGGATCATTTCTGAAAGTCTGAAAATAGGAGAAACTGAAAGGTCCATCAGAAATTATAGACTTGTGGTATGTTACTTTGTTATGTTTTGTGGTTTTCTTTTTTTTACTCAGTAAGCAAATGCTCTTGTAGATAAAGGCTGGTGTTGTTTGTCCAAGTCATATAACAAGTAGACACACTGTTTTATGAGCTTCTTAGGCATTATTGCCAAGAGGCTAATTTGGATTTGACCTGATACGAGTCAGATTTACTGACCGGTGCATCTCTTGCTATGTCCGTGACAGGGCTAATAGCCCAGCATAGTGGCTGTGTTTGTAAGAGAGTATGTGAGACAGGGACTAAGCAAGTTCCCTGGGGGTTAGGAAGGAAGGACCCCAGTCCTGAACAAGGCTCCCTGGGCTTGTGGGGTGAGGCTGGGGCCAGGGCTCTGAAAGGCATTTTGTTCACTGTTCTGCTTTTTCTCTCACTGTCAGCATAAAAAATGTTCTGGGAGATTTGTGTTGAAATGGAGTATAGATCCCAAGGCATAGTAATGTGGAAAATAAGGATGAGGTCTTTCTTGTAACCTCCCCTTACCAAAGAATGCTGGGAACAAGGAGAGCCTGGGGCCCCAAACTGCTGACTCCCCTGCTGCTCTGCCAGTGCTGAGGAAGCCCTGCAAGGAGAGCACCTACCAGAGGAATCCTATGCAGTGAGAGTACCCAGTCAGTACCTCATTCTGTGCTGTGCAGGGCATCCTGATGTGCTCCTGAGGCCCAAAAAATAGGGCATCTCCAATTGGTTAGTGTTTAAACTGACCTCTAAAGAAAATGGCATTGCCAAAATTCAAGGTAGTTTTGTCCCTAATTTACCACAGCAGCACACACAGAATTGCACCTAATTCTCTTGACAAGAGAATTGGGAAACTGCCACAGTCTGTTTCTACTCTTGTTGTTCATGGGGATAAGAAGCTTTTTTTCTTCTACTTCTATGTATCATTAATAACATATTGCTGCAGAGGTTCCAGAAATGTGTGGTCCAACCTATTTCCTAAGCATAGCACACTTAAAAAGATAAACAAAAATAGTAGACATTTGATATGTAACTCTGATCAGAAAAATTGTCCAGACATGCTGTGAGCAGGTTTCAGGTTAGAGTCATCTCATGGTATATAGAGTGCCAAATCTAGACTTAAATAGAGCTGGGAGCCAGAAATTGGATTGATGTTTGCAGTCCACTTGGTACAGGCTTCTGGCTTGCTGGCAGGGCAAATGGGGAAACACCAGAGTTGCTGTGCTGGTGCCATTGGTCTGGTGTCTGTTCCGCTGACCGTGGTCAGTAACAACCCCCTTAAAGGAAACTGCATGAAATCTGTGCTCCCCTCTCACAGGATAAATTTTCTGCCCTAGAGAAAATCTGTTTACTCTTCCCACTCCACCTCCTTAGATAAAGCTTGGCTGAAAGCCTGAATTTTTACATCTTTTCTGAAACTATTTATTTTCTTCCAATGTAAATTGTCTCTGGTGGTGGTTTTTCTTATTTATGTGACTATATGATATTCTCTTTAACTCTTTTATGCTCTTTGTCTCCAAATGTTCTGATAACGAGTTGGACAGACTAAATAATGATGACAACTATAACACTAACTGGTTTGAAATATGTCCCCTTTTCATTCTTTCTTAGCAAGCTTGGGAAAAGTTTGCACAGCCACTGCTCAGGTGCAGCTGTTCTGCTGTACTTGGAACATCTGGTCCTGTGGTACCATATGGCTATGACCTACCATCCTAGAAGTAATTAAGTGCACTTCATGTCATAAAACCCCACAACAGCAAAACAATGCCTCATAATCCACCAGGAATGCTCCACACCACCTCAGGGCAAGTGCCTTTTAACGACTTTTTGCTCTGAGTTTGATCAGGTTCCAGACTATTTTAAGCTCAGAACACCATAAATGCTGAAAATTAGGTACTCCATTTCAGGAAAAATGCAAAACCCAGACTGAGTAGATCTGCAAAGCAGAAATAGAGTTGTTACATTATGAGAGAGATAGCAGGGCTGCCTTAATAGATGGCATTCAAGTACAGCTGCTTATGGTTCTTAACTGGTGCTGGCCCATGAAACGCATACTTAGAAAGGAAATTGGGGAGAGCTAACACATGCCTGGGGGCTTTGAAGTTGTTATTATCATCCACATGCATAAGAACGGGAGATCCTCTCTAGTCCAGCAAGTACTGAGAAATGAATGAGTTTGGCGCATACATCAAAGGTCTTCACTTGTAATTTGCTTAAGAGATTAAAAATGAAATATGAGGGAATTATTGAGGAAGAGCAAGCTGCTGTTTCTTCCCCCTTGCAGCAGGAAAGAACAATTGAGCATCTATTCTGACTGAAAATGATTACTAAAAAGCTTTCTGACAACCTGGTGCAAAACAGCAATTGCATCTTAGTTTCACTGACATCAAATAAACTTTTGATTTACTGAGACCCAACTGGACCTGTCCAGTGCCAAGGATTGTCTTTGAGAAGCAAACAAACTTGATAAAGCTCTTTTTTTACAGAGCCACAATCTCTAAAGCAATGCGTTGCCAGACCATGAAAAGTGCTTTGCATTTCAGCTACCAGAAAGGTTCTATTTCAGAAATAAACCAACAAAACCTAGTAACAAACACCTGAAGCTTGCTACTTTCCCCATTCCTGTCAAATGTGATTTTTACTAAGGTTCTTGACTCTGAGTAACCATTAGGCAGGAGATGGTGTTGTCAAGTTATTAAGTCATGGCCAGATTGGGAGATATGGAAGCTTGATAACAACCGTGGTCTCTTCTGGGAGAAAACTGACTATGAAACCTTTGGAGGTAGAAGGAGGAGGCAAGTGGCTTCCTGGAACAGCTTCCAGTAGGATTACAGAGCATAGGACACTCTTATTTTTGGGATTTGAGGAAACACTCTGATGAATTTTTGAAAAGAATCCAGGTATACTGGCAGAGGTCTAGATCATGTAAGTCTTTCCATTCCACATCCTTTTCTGTGGCCGAGTCAGAGATGTTGTGGAAGGACTTGTTGCCTCTGAATCAAGATCACATACCTTTAAATAGAGCTGGCTTTTTTTGGAACTGATACAGGAATTGATGGGTATTAGTGTCTAACATGACCCAAAATGCAAGATGCTGACTACAGATCATTTCCATGTTTACTTTGATAATTTCCTTAACAGCATAAAATTTGTGTAGTTTGTTGACTTTATATTTATCATGTGCTTTAACACCTTTTCTCCCCTTCACCATACAAACTCTTATTGAGTGTTCTTGGTCCACATCATCTTCTTTAGGTTGGAATATTACTTGCCCTTCTGAGTTCTGAAGTGGGTGGTCCTTAAAAATTTTTTTCCGTTCCTTTGGTGTCCCTTGAGCAGAGTATCACCAGTTCAGCTCTTTTATTGTTTTTATATCATGGAGACACAAGGCAGAAGTCATAAAAATGAGAGTAGGCTTCCCAGTCAGAATTAACCAACTACATTTATGAGTATTGCTGCTCTTAATTTTTCTACTGTGTTAAAATAGTTTCTTGTTAACACAGCCAGTCTCTCCCACATCTTTCAATCCACACACATAAACACACGCTGAAAATTATAAGGCAAGTTATTAGCTTGACCCACTGCTTTTCCAGTAAGACTCCAAAGCACCTGCATTTGTGCAAGTATCCTTTCAACACACCTTACTCCAGTTGTTACAAATGCTGATTTCAGTATAAATTATGGATTCAGTCCTCTGTATTTTCCTGACTTACAGACAGTGAAGTGACAACAAATTATTTTAAAAGAACATTAACGTAAAGGATTTTCACTTGAATGAAAATGACCTCCAAGCCACCACAGACCTGAGAACACAGCGCAGTGGCAGAAAGGAGCATGGAAAGAGGCATCAGGAAATGCTCTGCTGCCAGAAAGGGCGTGCCAGGGGACAGGACTGGCCATCAGGAGCACTTGCTTAAGGAGTAAAACTGTGGGAGAACTGGCTGGATGGTCAGTGAGATGATTTAAAAAAAAAAAATCTTTGCAGGAAAAGAGGACTTGGGGCTGAGATGCAGACCCTAAGTTTTTGAAAAAATTGAGCTACCAAGCAGAGTTGCTGCCTAATACAATTATGCTGTCAGAAAAGTAATATGTATAAACAGTGCATAAAATTATTGCCAAGCATATTTTTGAAATGTCTTGAATTGTTTAGCTATGAATAAGCCTGGTTTTAGAGAACTACATGGCATGCCAGAGATAAATACACGTTTTATCTATTGACTTGTCTCTTTAAAGAGAGAGGAAGAGAGCAGGTGGAGGGGGGAAAACCTAAAGGAAGAAAAACTTGAAAGTAGAATACATCAAATAGTGTTTCCTTGGAAACAAAAAGGAAGATTACATCACAGGGTTCAAGCCTATAAATAGAAACCTAGCAGTGCAGATATAGAAGCAACTCTTGTTCCTAGAGAGAAAATGTTGAAATGAAGATGATCTCCCTTTAGACACCACTGTCACAATGCAGTCAGCACAACCCAATCTTGAGGACCAGCAGTAAATTTAGCTGATGGTACATGACAGTCTTCTCTCAATTAGCTGTAGCAGTCAGCTCAGGGAACTGGTTCAGCTGGTGAGAAGAGGTGCAATTTTCAGGCCGCTATAAATACCATCAGTGTCTCCAGAGCCCTGCTATGCTGCTGTGGCAGAAATTACTAACAGTCTTCAGCCTGAACTCTAAATCCTTTGGGCAGCCATGACAGGACAGTGAAAACATCAGGTCTATATTAATGTTTGTAAGGAACAACCCTGGACGAAGCACCTCCATGCTCTGGTGGGAGTTCAGGCCTTTGGACAAGATGAGCTGCGACTCACGGGAGTACTCAGGGGTTCTGTCCTCCTGTGGTCCCCACTATGCCCTGCCCCCTTCTCCTGTCTCTCTCTCGACCCTGCTGCATGTGTGACTGTCACGTGGGGCTGAGCAGGAGCACCTGAGGAGGCTCTCGAGGCAGGCACAGAGGGGTGGCTAGGCACACAGTGGGTGCCTGCCCCTGCTATGGGCTCGTGGTCCCAGCGGCGTTGGGGGCCAAGCTCTTACATCCTGCTAGTGCGAACTGTGATTGCAAGTGTTTTCTGAGTTATGTTTCCTGATGCTGTGGAATATTTATACCATTAGTTACTAAACCAAATAACGATGTTTTCATTGTTACAGATGAGTTCCTTTGGACTATGCAGTGGTTCATCTTACAACCTTTACTTTTTAGTGACATGAAAATTTCTGCTTTTGTAGTCGAACACCCATCCAAGTGTGTAAATACAATGCTGCTAAAAGGATAGCTCCAAAACTGGGCAATTCATGCATCTTATGGGTTAATGCAGCTAAATCTGCCATCCGAAGACTAAAGCCTTGAATAAATCGTATTAGTGTATAGTCTTTCCATATGCTTAAAAAAAAAATTGATTTGCTATGGCTCTGTTAGGAAACAATCCCCTTCAAATTGAAACACAGATTTGTTCCATCAGTTTGTATGTGATAACCCAGGGCCTGGTCAAATTTCCACTTTCTGGTGGGAATCATCTTGGTTTGAGTAGAGATCTTAGTGTGACCGACAGGTCACAGAGGGTTGCTACTTCCCAGAGCCGACTGAGCAGGGATTGGAGGTGCTGGTAAATGAAAAGATTTCTTAAATGTCCCAATGTCACGGATGTTGATGGTGCTGTAATGTATATGTATGTATACATCCTTCCCTGGCACTGCTCATTATAAGGCATAGCCACGTCAATGAAACAGCATGTGCTCCCAGCTGCTTTAGCCCTAGGACATGGTGTGCCAGGTGGCAGGACTCTACTCTTGTAGCTTTTTTCCCATATCTTGTAACATGGTACATACTCCTAAATCTACTAGAGAATCTCAGCTTTCCTTGACATGGGAAGAGGAGGAGGAGGAATCTAAGTTTATTGCCCTTGTCAAGAAAATAATGAAAACAGTGAACTTTAAGACAAATAATAAAATCCCATGCTTTATAAAGACTCTCAAAATGGGAAAAGTTGTGTATGTGTGTGATACAAGAGTTCTAAACATCTGGGGCTGGCAGAAATACAGTTCTTGCTTAGGTAGATACAGGGGTTATTTGCATGTGTCTGAGTCTAGCTGTGATTCTGGATCCAAGACTGCCATTGCCATCATAAATTTTTAAGATCCCAGATCTGTAAATGTCTAGTGCTAAGGGAAATCTGGATAGGACTTGAACCTTGCAGTTTTGTGTCAATCTTCAGTGCTTTAATTTGCAAGAACTGTAAGGGATTTGGCATACTTCTTTTCATGGGAAGAGTGGTTTGAATGGGGAGGGGATGCTGATATGATGGTGCTTTCTTTGACTTGCTTGGGTTTGCTGCTATAATTGCTCATCTCTGAATCATTGTGCCTGCACAATTTGCTTTTTTCTTTTCAAAATGTCAGTTCTACATTGTAAGTTGATACTCTGTGGTGCAATGTTCTGCCACTATTACCACAGAGTTCCAGAAGTGCTCTTCCAGTACATTGCATGGCACAACTACTAGAATATATAGGGATTTTAGATTTTTTTTCCCCGAGTAGCCCAAAATTAATTTCCTTATTTTTTAGCAGACCAGTACCTTTACTGGCAGGCAAGCATTTCTGAGCATTGAGATGACTGGATGACCAACTGGAGAAAGATATATTTGTATTTGTCTGTTAAAACGCTTTTGGATGGATGGCCAGTCATTCTGGTATGGCACTGGTACTTGACATCTGACCAAAAGAAGTGGGATAGCAGAGATGCTGGTAAGTTGACATATGTCTGCTGTGAAACAGGCTGGATTAGAAACTGGAGGACTTGCTGGAGGTTAATAGTATGGTAAAACCAGCATGTAAACACATGGAGGTGTAATGGAGTAAAAACTAATTTCTTTTTTTTTCCCTTCCAAAAACTGACAGTAGGAAAAGACATCAGGTGAATTGAAGAATGGTGTGAATTGATAGAAAACAATTTTGGTTGTAAAAACTTAAATACTCCTTTGTGTTACTCATTTCTCCCAAGCACTCCCTACCTCCCTGAAGAGCCACATCCTGCTATTCTGCCTGATCAGATGAGCTGTTTAAATTAAAAGCACTCTTAGACTAACATACCTGCCAGAACTCTTCCTTGGTACAGTTTTCATTTCTTGTTATATTATTTCTCCTTTCATTAATACAAATACGTAGGAAATTAAAAAGATGGTCACTGATTTTTAATCAGTTTTGTATTCTAGTCAGGTATCAGCTAATTATACACAGACAATTAGTAGTTTCATCTGAGAAATGTGTTGCTTAGCCTTCAACTGTGCAGGGTGGGCAAGGCTGGAACCTCCCTAGGACAGCTGAGGAGGAGGAGAGCAGTCTCCCCTGGCCTGTGACAGTATTTGGTCCCAGGATCCAGGAGCTGGGGTGCAACCTCTCTCTGCAGCCAAGTGCAGCCTGGCTGAAGCGGCTGGTTCTTCACCAGTGTAGGTTTTCCTTCTGCAAAGCTCTTGGCTAGGGAGCATCTTCTGGTTATTATTTCTTTAAAGCATCTTGTTGGCCATTATAGATTGAACCCTTTAGCAATGTTCTCTGCCTGGGTGACCAGGCCAAGGCACATGTACTGGTACCGCCAAGCATGGCCATAGCCACAAAAATTGTGCTGCTTTTTGATAGTTACACATACACACACAGGATTGGAAATGCAAGTCAATGAATAGAACAAAAAATAAATTTCATTTTCCAAATACTCTTAGTTTGAATAGTCTCTGATAAAATGTTTCTCCCTCTAGTGAGAACAGCAAAGAAAATTGTCTGAGTCCAGCCCTGGGATCCTGCTGTCTCTCTTGTGAATGAGCAATGAAAAGTGGCCATTCATTGCTGAATGATTATTTTTCCCCTTTAATCGAGTGTGGGGGGAGAAACCCTCCAAAATCCAAGTCTTCTATGAGTCCAGCAGACTAAAAGCATCAGGAAACCTCTGGAGGGAAGTAAAAAGTTATGAATGGAGAATAAAACACTGGTGCAGAGCAAAAGGGCTGTTGTGTATAAAGAGCAGATGGGAAAATGTTGAGTTTCAAGTTTAAAAGACAAGGATCTGAATCTCATTCAGCTGGGCAGGGGAAGTGGTTTGGGTTTCCTTTCCTTGGAGGTTGGCTCCATTTGATGAATTGTCGAGATGTGCTATAAATGTTTAAGATTTATAGGAGAGGCTCCAAGTAATACTAATGAATAGCTAAAAATAGATATGATAGGAAAATATAAACTGACAAACAGATCATCCAGTGTAACAGTAACTTCATAATCATGCAACTGTTGCCAACTGAAGATGGGAGACATGGCTTGAAAATGAGCTTTTGTTTTTCACATCTGAAAGTTAAAGGAGTCAGAGTGGAAACAGATGTTCTTGAAAACAATGTGTCAGAATAACTCTAGTAACAGCCAATTGTCACCAGAGCTGAGCAAATAATTCCTTGCTTACTCTTCACTGGCTGATGGTTTTCCAATGGTGGGTGGGGTTTTTGTAAAGAACTGATTTATTTATTTATTCACTGCAAGCAACCTTAATTATGTTGGTGCAGAAGTTTTCAGTGTCTCACTTCTTACAATTCTGGGCTTCTTGAGAATTTTTGTTGAAGAGCTGTTGACCTTCCAAAAGCAATCTTAAGGGTTTTGATGGATCATTTTGGTTGTAAACATTTGTGAATGTTTCATTTTTGATATTTAATATTAGATGAATTGATGAATTATAATGGTTATTGAGTTAGGAGGAATTAGATGCTTTGCTTTCATAGAAAGGGGTTTGTAGAACAGCAACTGTCAGAAGTGTTTTACACTGAGAATAACCACAGGAGTAGATCTTGTCCGCTACAACAGCAGAATTATTGAGCTTTCATTTTTACCCTCTGTCTGCTGAACATCTATGGAAGAGAAACATTCAACTCAATGGCTGATGTGTGGACAGACAGAAGCATCAAAGATCTTTGTGCTGCTGTGAACTTGGTCTGTGCTGGATGTCTCCTTAACGTGCTGGAAGATCTTTGTGGTCATGAAGATTACTGACAACATGCAGGACCAATCTGCAGCAACTGGGGGACCCTATTCCTTGACAACATTTTGTGTGAGGGGAGGCTCTGCCCACATCTTGATCAAGAGACAGATTAGAAGTGTGAGCTGAATCTCAGTCTTGCTTTTGAATTTGATGTTTAAGAACTGATGTTTTTATCAGCTGGCTGGACTTGCTGTGCAGATTTTCTATTTGTACTATTGTGAAAATATTTTTATTTGCAATGGAATTTCCATCGGGAGATGCCTTTGTCTTCAGAGTAACTTCCCTGAGAGTGGTTTCAAAAGTTAATCTGGAGAATACTGCATCTTGTTTTGCAGTATTCAGATGTCCCTTTACAAAGTAAAGTAAAAGATGTTATTCTTTTTCAGGTACTATTATTACCCTGATTTGCCACCATCTTATTGTCTGAAAAGTGGGCAGAGCTCAAAGATTTGGGGAAGTTGTCATGGGCTTCACTTTAAATTAGTAATTAAATGAGAAAAAACTAGAGAAGACATGATACGGCAATATCACAGAAGCTGCTCTGTGGCAGGGTGGAGAATGGCTGCTGGCAGAGGAGGAAGAAAAAGGACAATTTTTTAGAGAATGAAACAGGGAAAAGTTTGCTTGAACAGCTGGGGTTGTTGAGCATCAAGATGATAGAAGGATGTTATGGAGGCAGAAGCAGGCGGAGGAGAGACAGAGCCAGATCCTCAGCTAACATTGCTGGGTATTTTTAGGAGTGCTTCCTGAGAGTGCTTTCTGTATATAAACAGTTGAGGTTCCAGGAGGCAGTGGTGAGGGGGAGCAGTGTAACTCAATGATACTTGTACTGCAAATAGTACATTGCAAAGAGCAAATTGTTTGACTTTATTAAACTGCAGCCTCCTGCAAGAGATCAAGGGTCTAGTTTCTAAGCAAAATAATTGTAGCCTAAAGAAAACTTAAATGTTGGAAGTCCCATAGGCCCTAGATTCCTGTTTGACTTGGCTTCAGGAGCTGCACATACCGTTTGAACCTTAGACTATGAAGTAAATTTGCAAAGCACAAGCTGTTTTGAAGCCCCTTTCCACAGTAACACATAGCCTTGTTATCAGAAAAATACAGGACAAAAGACCACAGGAGGAGGATCATGTCTGGCAAATGGGCTTGACAGTGCTTTGCAGTTCTGGTAGGGCTGGCAGGAGCTGGGCAGATCCGGTCTAGGCATCAGGGCTGTGCAGGAGTTGCCAAGTCTTGGTGGGCAGTGCCAAGGTTAAAGCAGAATTGGAGCCATGGGCTAACCTGGAACAGGGCAGTGAAATGCAGAACCGGGGCCTGCCCTGAGACTGCTTCCCTCCACCCTTATTTACAGGCATGGGGGGTTATTTAGGGCACTGTGTCTGAAGAGTGGTCCTGTGTGTTCTGGAAGCAAAAACTACAGAGGAAGATGTTCCCATGGGAGGGCCATCTTGCTGCAGCAACCCCAAGGCTACCTGTGCAAGGAGGAATGAATCAATGCACCTGCGAGAGAAAGGCTGACGCTCTTAGCTACACATGGTGAGTACCTGGACAATATCTTGGCTGGCATGTCTTTCCATGTGAAACCTGTCTTTGGCACCATCTCTTTGTATGAAATTTGTTGAAAATTTCTGTCCTCTCTTCCCTTGGCTCCTTGCACAGCAGATTTATGGTCTCATTTCCTTTTTACAAATAAAACCCTAAGTGCAAATCCAAAGGATAAATAACGCAGTGCAGACATTGCCCATGGCAATATTCTCTGTGTCACTGCTGAAAATCTGAGAGGAAAAGCTGGTGAAGGCAAGATATCTCATGTGAGAAAACTCCTCTCATGCTTTCTGCCAGTTCTGGAGGTTGGAAAGCAATCCTGTTGTGCTATTCCCCAAACATCCTGCTGCAGCTTAGGCAAACTTCAGGTGTCTTGTCCGCAAAAAGGGGCTAAGGCACCCATCCTCCTTGGCAGGGTTTTTGTGGGGGAGGTATACCAGGTCCACCACACTGCTTAAGGTATGTCCTTCATAAGGACAGAATGGACAGGTGTTCATAAACAGATCTCAGTGTTTGCTCTGCACTGGCTAAAGGTGTTCATGGAAACAGTAGTGGTGTCACTGCCACTCTGCCCGTTAACATCTCTGCTGTTCTGACTGCTTCTACCCTGCCTGTGGCGTCAGCTGACGTGGACTGGGCAGGAGATGTTTAACCAGGGCACTGGGCAGGTGCCACAGAGGCACCAAACCTGCAGGGCTGAATGGGGCTTCTTTCAGCTGACTCAGCAGCACTGAAATGGACAGCTGCAGCCAGGACTTAACACCTCCTGTTAGCAAGGGTGGCTGTGGGGGAAGGAAGTTATTCCTTGTTTCTTGGGCTGAGCTGATGATTTACAACTCTGGATCTTGAAATTATTTCACAATATACACCTGGAACCACCCCAATATTGTTTTCATTCTGCCTTGATTTCAGCTGCAATTTTAAGAGGCTTTTGTTTAACTAAGCACAGGAGCAATAAGCCTCAGTATGCATGACTTGTGGATCAGAGGTTAGGGCTTAATTGTCATCAATACAGAGCCTGCCCCTGTGCCCCTGCAAGGCCACCTCCATGGTGCTGCAGCCCTCACAGACAGGGGAGCTAATGGTGGGCTCAGAAACATTGTCTCCTGAAGGGTGGAGAACCTGGAAGGGGATGGGAGGACCTGCCTCTCATAGGGTCTTCTCTCACAGTCTGAACTTCACAGCACTGCAAAGCACTCAGACTAGCTCAGGCACTTCTAGAGAGGGATTTTTTTTTTTTTTTGTCCTGGGATTGGGTATTTACTTTTTTCTCTTTGGGTCAGTGTTTCTGACCTCTTGTTTCTTACTGTTTAGTTGGGTTTTTTCCCATGTTGAAGAGGAAGCTTCTACTATACACCTGTAATGGTGACAAGAGCCAGAAGCCCTGCTCTGCCAGTGTCCTAGCTGACCTGGCAGGCTGCAGCTCCAGGCAGATTTACTGATCCCAGCTGCAAGTCATGGATGGCAGGGAAGTCTATGCCCTGCCCTGGCTGGCTAAAATAGTCACACAACGGCCAACAGGCCTCAGCTGGGGTAACTTCAGACTCAGTCAATCTCACAAGTTCTTCACTTTAAGTTCTGCCCTGCAACCACATGTTTCCAGATGTGCAACTCACTGGAAATTATGACCTGTCCTGATGGGCTCAATGCACGGAGATTTTGGACTGTTGTGTTTCATACACCCCTTGTGCTTTAATATAGTGCTTGGCACGGCCTGAGTTACAGAGGCTTGAAGGGAGTGGTTAGTAAGGCAACTGAAAATACCACTCACAAAACAGCTTCAGCATGGTCTGCAATAAAAAAGAATCCCCAGACAGACCAAGGTGGAAGAGACCCAAGTGCCAGGAGTGGTTCAGTCACCATGCTGTGGCAGGCAATAAGAGGCCTGTGAAACCTATAACCTCACTGATTTTTTCCATCATTAGCTATGACCTTGCTTCTGACTGCTTACTCCAGTCTCAAAGGATGGGACCCTTTCTGGAGGGAAGACCTGTGCCTCTGTTCCCTGAGAGGAAATTAGTCTGTAGCATTGCTATGCTTTACTTAATATGTTTATGAAAGTGGAAACACCACCTAAATTCCTCTACAGACTCTGCAGGGAAATCATGTTTCCATATTGCATTATGAGAAATGCAGCAAAGGTGTGCTATGCTCAGTTAATATTTTTAATGTATGGAGGTAAAAGAAACTTCAGTTCAGAAGAAGTATATGCTTCCCTCCTTCTATTCAACATCCATGGTGCTATAAATACAAACTGCAGGGTACTTTCAGAACTGAGAGCCTTTAAGACTTCTCGAGGGAAAACATCACACCAAATTAATCTGCCGTCAAGTGGAAATTCTATATTGTTTGCATTTGCCAGTGTTCTGTATGTGGCTGTAATTGCACTGAAGCAAATATCTGCTTCGAGTTCTTCACAAGATTAAATGTGGCCAATTGGGCGTAAAAGAGTAATTGAAATGCGGAGCTGCTGCTTTGGATTTGTTAGAGGCATTGCTCATTTTTGCTCTGACATGACGACACTAGGTTCTGAGTTTCCATTAAAACAGGGAAATTTGGGGAATGTGATTTCGAGCATCAGGTTGCAAACTAAGAGGACATTTCTGTCTGGCACTGTGCTGCCCTGCAGTATGCCAGCGGGCAGTGTGCCCCAGGCATGCTCCTTGCTCCGTGCGTGCAAGGGGACACCTTCCTCCCTCTGACCAGCAGAGAGCCTGTCAGCAGCTGGGCCCCAGGGTGCAGTGTCTGCTTGAGACCTCCAGAACTGGCTCCAGAGGATTTCATGGCCCTTAAGTTCTGAGTATTTGCCACAGATCTGAAATGAAAAGGACTTGTGAAGGTCCAGCAAGAGCCTCCACATCTTGTAACAGAGCTGTTAAACCAAGGTCTGAATTGGATCCTGATTACTGTCACCATGTCAGACGAAAGGACCATGTCAGCTTGCAAAACCTGCAGTCTCACCCTAAGCCAGCTGGATGTGAAATGTTAAAGATTTGCTTAAAAGCCTCATGCTTTCTTTTTATTTTTACTAGTTTAGTCATTTTCCCTCTTGCCAAATAAATGCAATTATAAGCAAGTAAAAAGTATTTTTTCAAGTTGACTCTGCTGCCTTTTAATTCTGCATGAAAACCCAACTGCTCCTTATGCCCTGCCCAACAGGTAGTTAAATAAACAGGCCCAGGTGAGAAAAACTGCCAGTCTGAATCCTTCTTTATTTAATTTTCTTTCCAATTAGTGGGCTTATCCAAAAAATACATGCCTAACAGCTCTAACGGTTTGCTCGTGCTCAGCCTTTCCCCAGAGTTTCTCCGTGCAGCTACAGAGCAGTCCTGATAGCATCTTTGCACTCTTCACTGATGGCAGCATCTCTCGGGCTGGTGTCAGGAGACACACCTTCTTGGCACTAGCAGGCCTCTGCTCCTCTGCCTGTGCCCCTTCCTAACTGGAGGTCCAACTCCCGAAGCTGCTGGAGGAAGCCGGAGTTGGGGCAGATCCCTCTGTGGGAGCGCACAGTCTGAATTGCAGCGGCGAGGGACATACCTTCACAGATCATTAAGAAAGCGAGGACAAGAGTTGCAGACCGACTGATTCCCATTGCACAGTGAACCAGTACTTTGCCTGGAAAAAGGAGAGAGATTTGCAATTATGCCGGCAGGCCTCATGGTGGGGGTTACTGTGCTGGAGCAGAGATGGAAGCTGGTGGTACTGGGGGTGGGCAAGCAGGTGTGTGCAGCCCTGCAGAGCAGCCCTGGTGCAGTTCCCCTGGTTGGGGAACATGGGGTTTTTACTGGCTGGGGACAGAAAATTTCTAATTGTGTTCCAGGATCCATGGTCGCTTGTTTGAGTTCACTGTTAGCCTGACAGCCCACCCTTATTCCTCCTGCCCAGCCTGCCATCCGCTGTGTCCCTGCTTGTTCGTGTGGTTTTGGGAGTGATGTACTTGCTGGCAAAGTTTCAAGAGTTCACGCTTGAAGGCCATGCTGTGGGAAGCAGTCTTGGCAGGTTACTTAGTACCAGACAGCTTGGAAAGTTGGGATTTCAGAAGTGCAATGCTCAGGATTGCTCACTGCTGTTACAGGAACACTTCTGGATTTCCACAAGCTCTTTTTTCTTCTTTGCTTAAGGCAGTAATGCTTTCTGAGGGTGCTGATCGCTGCCCAGACTTTTTTGGAAGTGTGTGAAGAAAATGGGCCTTATCATTAAGAACAGCTGTTTGTATATGGCATTTGCACCAGCTCACTTAGGCATTTTTATTTCTGTAGCCTACTCTGTACTAATCACTGTCCTTCCCTAATGCCTTTATTTCCCCTTCTCTATTAAGTGACCAGTAGAAAGACAATTTATGCAATATTTCTAGTTTTCCAGAGATTTCAGTGCAAGGTGTGCATCTTTATTAGGAGTTCATTAAGAGTAACATTGTGAGTCCTTCCCCTGTTGCTGTAAGTGAGCCTCAGGAAACACCTTCCAGGGATCCAGCAGTATAACTCCCTCCTTCCCTCTGCTCTGCTTTTGGTTTTCCTGCTGTGATCATGAACAGAAGCAGGCCAAGAAGCTCAATTCTGTATTGCAACTGCCTCCCAGGTTTCTAATGTGTGACTTTGACCCATGTTGGAAGGAGATGAACATTTTTTAAAATGGTCTTACTTGAAATTAAAGGGAAATTTTGCTATCAGATGGAAGAATTCAGGTTTGTAGTCCTTTCCCTCTAGACATAAACAAAGAGCTCTTTCTGAAACCTGAAAATGTCCATCTTGTAAGTATTGTAAAATGCTTCAACTTTCACAAAAATGGTAAGATCAATGAGAAACTTTTAGTTGAGGGTGAAACTCAATTGTTGTATAATTGTTCTGCTCAATTATAACAATGCCTGAACATTTTCAAGCTCTCTTGTCCTTTCCTACAGTCAGATCTATTTTTCTCACATAGACTGTGGTCCAGCAACTCAGCCTTATTACAGTAACAAGTGATTAGATGCAGATATGAACTACTGACCATCTAATGGATAGCTCTGTCTCCCATTAAGGCAGCTGAAGAAAATGTCTTTTTAGCATGAAAACTTCAGAACAGTTCTTCACTGGAAATCTTCACAAGTTTGAAACAAAGTATTTTCTACCTTTTTTCAATTTTTTTTTTTAGACCGTCACATTTGTGGTCTCTTGTTCAGTCATTGTATAGCTGTACAAAATGCAATTTAGTGGCAGTACAATTTATATGCAGAAAAGATGAAAAATCTGTGATGACAATCCCACATTACTTTTTTCCTTTGGAGATTAATAAACTATCTGAGATGCTGCTTCTCTGCAAAATGTAAGGAGGGGTAGAAAGAATGGACAGTTTTTCAAGGCTAGTTTCTTGCTTTGTTTATGCGTACAGCATCTTAATTTCTCTATTATTAAGGAACGAGACAAAAATATCCTTGTTGGATGATGAGCCTAGATCCAGACAGAAACCTCAGACTGATTGCCATCATCTCCCCGGGTGTTAATTCTGGGTACTTTGTGCACAGCTTTTAATCTCAAATCCCATTTTGTTTATGACAGAGTATTTATTTAGCAACCATTCTAGTTCTGACTAATGATGATGGCATAGCCACATGCTCGGAGAGTGTGAGCATGTGTTGTGAAAACCTGCTCTGGCCAGCAGGTTGAGAGAAGTGTTGAATTCCACAATGTATGTGACACAGCCACCTCTCATTATCCCGGCATGAGAAACTCGAACGCAGCCCTAAATATAGACATGTCTTCAGCAGAAATAAAGGGACAAATATAGTCTCCAAGGAAGTGGCAAAAACAGCTCTGGTGACAGCAGACTTGGACTGGGCATCAAAACCTTTGAGGGAAGGAAGAGGTTTTCCAACGTAAGGCTAGTTTTGCAGAGTTCTAGTTCTGTTTTATCATTCAGATACAGTTTCATAGGATTTACTGAGATATTGATGCCCTGATTCGAGTTAAATTGCATCTATCTGTCAATTCCATTAACTTCATGAAAATTGTTGGAAATGAAGTCCTGCTTGTTATGGGCGTATGGAAAAATGTTTTGCACCCCTGCTAAGAGATAATGCTAATTTGAATTTCCATCAGACTTCTTTTTCAGTGCTGCACTTCCACTAGCCTTCCCACCAACCTTGTAGGGTACGTATGTTGTATTATCTTCCCCCAAGGAGGCACTTGAGATCCAAACAACCCTGGTCCGAGATTTTCAGAGGAGCATAAAGGAATCAGGAGCACAATTTCACTTTGAAAAATATTGCAAATAGGGCTAGGCTAAAAGATTTTTGGAAAATCTTTGCTTCAGTAGTTTGCAGGAGGCCTAACTGAAATGTGGTGGCAGGGATGGGAAACCCAGACATTCACCCAAATGTGCACCCCAAATAACAGAAGCCAAGGAACAACATTCTGAGAAATTTTCTTGGAATCAGAACCACTCTTTTTTGTTAGTTTTTTTTTCTTTGTCTGAAAACTTTTGAGCTACCAGCACTCTACAACTAAAAGAAAAAGAATTTATGGTTTGAACTTCATCTTAAGGAACAAAAACAAACAAGACAAGAAAGAAAGAAATAGCCTTGATGTTAGATTTGATTTTGCATCACTATATATTTTGAAATTAAATCTAAATTTGGGCATAAACTGGATGGGGGTCAGGAGACTTGATGTTCTGAATCTAGGTTTTGTAAAATTGTTTGAGTCCTTTTTTTTCCCCCCCACCTGTATGAAGACCTCTGCCTTGGAAAATGCTCTGCCCCAGCAGCAGTCTTGAAGCAAAGACCAAGCTGAGCACAGGTACAGATGCCGCTGTTAAATATTGCCTGTTGTGTTTTTGTTGGAGGCACAAAAAGCAGAACAAATGCCAGGTTCCTGCTTGTACAGACTGTACAAGCCCTCTTTTGTTTTGTGTCCACGTCTGGGAGGAGATAGTGTCCAGAGAGAATACACTGTATTTTCTTCTCTGTTTCTCTGGCTTATCTGCACTTCAGAAGAGACCTCTTATATCAGCAAGCAGCTTTAGAAGGTGTCTCAGTAAAAGCCTGGACAAGCCCCAAGTATTGACCTTGGTCCTAATCTGCATGGCCCTCTAATCACTTGTTCCCATGAGGATGTAGGTATATTATCTCTTTTACAAGTGCAATATGTATTCCATATTGTTAACCTCTGCGCATAGTGAAAGGCTATGATAAATGCTGGTACACTGACAATAAAATGACTTGTTTGTTGCAGATGAATCAGTCACGTGAAATGATTTAATTAATGTAAAATTGCTCTAATGAAAGCAGATTTGAATTTACTGTGTGATTATTTTTAGCCAACAAATCGAATGTTAAACTTGAGTAAGGAAACAAAAGCTGTGTTGCTATTTGGTTCTGTTTACAAGGTCAGACCCTCGTCTCTTAGCAGTGGCTGCAAACGGGTGAAGTGACACTCTGAACCCCCGGTGACATCCTGCATGTGACCAGTGCCTGGAGCACGTCTGCTCCATGGGCTGACTGCAGTGGGCGATTCCAGCCGTTCCATCAGCCCCTCATGGGACACAGCTGAGATGTCCCAGCACTCAGGCTCGGATTCCTGGGTGGCTGCTGGACCACAGCCATGGAGAGCAGTGTTCACAGAGGCAGTTGTGCGTTCCCCTGTCATGTGGTAGGCCAGGAGGTTATAACCACATCTCTGTACCACAGAATCCGTACCATGAGCTGCCGTCTTCCAACTCTGCCTTCCACACCCCCATTTGGTTTAACATACAGTGCAAAGAGAAGCTGGACTGGCCCCACGTGAGAGGACTATGTTGCAACCTTCTCACCGAGCATGAAACAGGATCCCTTAGGAATAATGGGATTAGCTGAGGAGAAGTAGTGGCACTTAGCTTCTGGCATTATTAAATCTTGCAATCCTTATTTGAAATTTTGCACCACACATCTCGAGCTACTTTTTGCAGAGGCAGACAATAACTGTCATCTGTCTGGGATTTGTGCAGAACAATAACACTTGGTTTTTAACAGCGGATTATGGATATTCTATCCAGCTCATGCCTGCTGTAACTCTACCAACATCAAAGGGTTTGCACTAGGGATAAAGCTTGCACATTCAACTTTGTTGGCCAAATTCAAGTTGGGAAATTCAATGTTGTTGAACAAAATCAGTCATTTAAATGCATAATAACTTATTGTCCTTTTGCTAATCATCATTAAATGAGCTAAATGTCCTAAACTAGCCCTTGCTTTCTTGCAGGATGGATTCAATTTGGCTTAAGATGAGGCTCCAGATCTGTCACCCATAGTCAATGTCCCAGCTGCCCTCACTCCATTGGATCCAGCAGAAGTATTCTGCTCCACAGGAGAGCTCAGCTGGGCTAATGGGCCCTAGAGGCTCTTTCCACAATTTTCTCATCTCCTGTTAGGTTTTAGCCAGGTGCAGAATCCACTGTCTGTTTCTTGATTAATCCAGTATCGTTTTGTCACAGCTGAAAATAGCAAGAAGCCTACGGAGAGCTTTAAATAGTGGCATGGCCCTTCTTCCCACGCCTTCAGAGCAGGTAAGAGCTGTCATCTGCTGCACAGTGGGAGGTCAGACTGATGTAATGCACCTACGATTGAGTCAAGCAAGAGGACCCTTTTCTCCAAAGTCAAGCAGCTTTCATAACTCCCACCAACAAGAAGGTGACAGGAGAGGGAGCCTAGCTTTTCATTTGCTCCACTAAAGTGGAGGAAGGGAAATGCCTTTGAGAGAGTCTGCCATTTCAAGATGTCAAAGGGTGATTTTAACCTGCCTGTTTTAAACGTGTTCAGAGGTCAATAAAAGGTGAAGCTCTTCACTTGGGAATCTTTCTCTCAGCACAGTGCTAGTTTAATAGTTTTCATGACATCCTTTCATCAAGTTCTCTTTCCCTCCCCCTTCTATTAGACTTTACACAATCCTGCTGATTTACTTTAGGTTTAGCTGCACTCCAGAGAAATGCAAATCTTACAGGTGGCCATGCAAAGGGTCAAAACTGATATTCGAGGTGTTGTCCTTTGAGCTTGAGCATGAGGGAGAAGGCCAGTATTTTCCCAACTCCATGTTTTTTCTTGTAGGGAAGGGGACAGATGGTGCATCTGTTCGCTCTTGTCTGAGCCTTCCCTAACAGCTCTGTTACATGGGCAAAGAAACAGCCAGGCTGTGCTGAGGGAAAGGCAGCCGAGGAAGTAAGGATCATAAAATAATGCTTATATGGCATGGGTGCAATAGTAGTGCATGTATTTCCTAATTTCTTCAAAAAAGATGATGAAGGAAGTCAGGGTGTGGTGCAGCCATTGACCATTGTGACAGGAACAGCTCTCAGTTAGGAGCAAGTGAGTGCACACTCCTCTGCTTCCTTTTGCTCACACTCTGGCACCTAGTTTTAAGAAACTGCCTTAAAAACAAACTCCTTACATCACCAAAGATAATATTCTGTTCAGCCAAGGTAGAAATCTGGAATAAATCTGTCTATGCTGTTTTCTGGATTTGTGGTGTAAGGCATCAGAATTGTTTTTCAAGCATGATGGAATAACAGTTCTTATGTACTTCTAATGAGGTCTTGATTCATAGTTTTAAATACGTTTGTGCCTCATACAGTCTTAACTTTGACTTATCCTCTTAGGTAGATAGGGTAATTTATTTCCATGAATGAAAAAAGAAATGTTGAATTTGCCTGTAATAGTTAAGCAGCAGTCTTAAATGACTTCTCAACCAAACAGTAGTACCTCATTACATCCTGTATTTAATACGAACAGGCCTCTTGTCACCTGGTATATTTTTTTGTTGTTGTTCAACTTCACTGCTTACAATAAACATTAATTCTTTTCTTCTTCTAAATGATGTGAGTAACAATCCCCTCCCTGTCTCATCCCTGTACAGGTCATAGGTATTTAGCTGCTAAATTTCTGTACCTCAGGAAATTATGCTTCCAGAACATCTTGTTTATATATTTTCTAAACTGTTGCACTTGCCTCAAAATGATGAATGTCAGCAACAGCTGGACAGCGTATGATTAAATTTCACCTTGTCTCCATTCCCAGAACCCTGCTTCCATATGGAGTTCAGTAAAGCAATATTAAAAGCATGGGAGTAGGGATAAATATGCCTTGAGCTGTAACTTGCTCTGCATTCATAGCTTAGTCTTTCGGCATGCATTTTGCAAAGCACTAGTTTTGTTTGCTATTGTGGCTTCCACAATTCATCTGTTGTTTTCTGTCTTTTGCCAATTGATTTGGAACTTTGCTTTTTTCACACACATGAATAGATTTTGGATCTTACCTTTCTCTGGAGCACTGCCAATAACGACTTCAATTGCAAATAGCGTATGCTGTAATAGAAATGGGTGAGAATCCGAATTCCCCCAAATGCAGCCCTAAGTTGCACAAAGGCAAATATTTTCTAACAGAAGAGATCAAGCCCTCCAAAGAGCAGGAAACAGAGGTACCTAGCATGAAGGTACACTGCTTGCAGTTACTGTGCCTCTCCTTCCTGGCTAGTATGGTATGGATCAGATCTACTAATGCATATAATTAGGCTGGATAGTTAGTACTTTAGGACCTTGATTGAAATTAAAGCTCATCATGATGCAAGCAAAACAGTCTGCTGAGTATATAACTGTACTCTTAATAAATCACTTTCGAGTAGTATCTATACAGTTTTGTGGCACAGTAATGACTTCCTTTTGTGAAGGCTTGCCCTTAGTAGTAATGATCCCCCATTAGCCCCAAGCCTCTGGTGTTGTACCTGGCATGTATTTAGTGAGTCTGAGGATTTTGTGGGTTGTCTTCCTACTTCAAAGTTGTACTTTTTCTAGCAACAGTATGACATTCCTGGCTGGTGGTGTTGCTTAAGTTCCCTTCTACAGAACTGCTTTCTAGCAAGTTCTTCCCTGTTCTGTGCTTGTAGGACTTGTACAGACTGTAGCATTATAGTTAAATCTTCTTACTCAAGTATGATGCTTGCACTTGTCTCTTATTTTAAATCCCGTTACTAATTTGAAAAGATTAAATAAAGTGCCTCCTCCCAGGTCAGTGTACCCCTGTAGGTAATAAAGAACATTCGCTATTTTGTCTTTCGCTGATGAGTAACTCTAGGCATAGGGAGAACCCCTTTAAAACCCTGTTCGGTGCATCCTTGCCTGTTTCAGGGAAACAGGAGAACTCCCACTCACTGTAGGAGTTCAGAAGGCAGGTATGATGTTACTTGGTTTGGGTATCTCCATTCTTACCCACGTGCAGGTGTTTGGTTTATATCAAATAGTATTTGATAACTTGCCCTGCTTGTCTGCTATGCAGAAGATATGCAACATGCACAGATGGTCTAGTTACCACTTGGGGAATTCAGTGCTGCTCTGATGTACTGAGCAACTGGATAGAAATGAATGCTGAGATCAAAGTTTGGGTTGTCCTCTGCTTCTACTCCGTAGTAATCCACAGGCAAGTCGTTGTAGAACTTGGGCCCAGTGTTGATGCGAAATCTCCCAGCAGCGGCATTCACAACATGGGAGATGCCCATGCGGCTCAGCTGTGCCTTGTCACGAGCGACATACCTGGAAGAAAGATGGGGAATTATATTTGCTTGCTGCGTTGCAATGCAGGGAAGCACATGCTGCCGACGGTGAGTTTGTTACAACTGCAGGAAGTGGTAGTGGCTATTTTTCTGACAGGTTGATCAGGTCTGAAGTGTCCATGAAACTGCTTTGGGACAGAAGTGACTTGTTAAGAAACTGACTCTTAGATTTCCCTCATTTTTTTTCCCAAACGTATGTTTAGATGGTTCTTAACTGATAAAAGGTGGTGGTGGAGATATTTCTGCACAAGCTAAGGGTTTTCTGATTGCAAAGGCTTTCTCACCAAGTCACCTCTGCTGAGCATTCATCAGTTCAGGGGACTGATGCCATCTGGCAAAGTGAGGAGAAAATGAGCTTGATCCTGTTTTACCCAGCTCAGGCATGACTACCTAAAGTACCAGTGCCACAGCTCCAGTGGGCTATTGCAGTGTGTGACTCCTGCACTAATGCAGGAGGAGAAATCAGGAGGGGGAATATTCTTTTTAGTTAGTTAGGATATGTTTCCTCTATGCTACAGCATCCTATGCACAGTTCAGTCTTGTTCAACACTTAGACCTGTTGTGAGAGGTCCCCAAATTAGTGCCTAGCTCTCTTTTTTTAAATAAAGAGTGGAAGATTTGGGGGGAGGAGTTGCAATAACCTTCAGCCCTTCCCGTCTCTTACAGGTCTCCCACATAAAGATTTGGCCAGACTTCATCCACGTGTCCCATGGGGTGTGTGCGTGTGCAGAGCAGGCGCCGCAGCTCCTCCAGGGATGGTGTCCCAGCACTGCTCCCACTGCTGGGCATCCAGCTTGAGGCACTTCTTATCCTGGGCCGCCGTAAGTCCTGGCTGCACAAGGAGTCCCAGGCCATCCTGAAAGGGGAGGGCAGACGTTCACCACCAGCCAGAGATATTTCTGACAGCCCCCCTTCTTCCTCTCACCTTGTTGAACAGTTGATTCATTACATTTTTAAAGACTATTTTCTTCACAGCAAAGGGGGAAGTTCCTACTACTGTCTGGAATTCTAGATGCTATTATTAGCACAGTGAAAAAGCCCAGCCCTTGATATGCCAGCACAAGACTTCTGCTTTCACATGGGAAGAGGTAATGCTATGGAAAACATCTTGTGTAAATATATCTACTCAAAGGGGGTAGAAACAAGGTATTAATTTGGTATGCTGAAGTTTTCCTTTAACCAGGTAACTAGGGCTTCGTTATATATACTTAATCTGATTTGTCTTCTAATTTGCTCAACAAACTGATCTGGACTGAGTAGAATAAGTCATGCAAAATCTTATTCAGTGGTTAGCTATTAACTGTCAACTTCCATGGGGGAAATTCTGTAAGGAGTAGTTTGGTTCTTTCCAGTGGTATTTACTGGCCATACTGGTTGTCCACATGACAAACATTCATGTTAGAAGAATCTGGATGAGTTACAGTGGTTCCAGCTGTCATTTATATGAACATTAACTAATTTTTTTAATAAGTTGTTTAATTTGCATTCCTCTCCTCTTTGTTCCCTCCACAAACTATCCCATTTCTAATCTTGAAGGAAGTACTTCAGTTATAAGGAGAAACACTTTCTTTTAGGCATCACTTTATCTCTGGAATTAGTTTCCCTATGGTGCATTTCTTTTGAAATTGTGGTTCCTCTACAGTGTTAACTGTAGATTTGAACTGTTGGGAGGATTTTTAAAGAAGGGAATAGAAATTGTATTTTTCCCAAAGTTCTAAGAAAATATTGAACTTCTTTTTGTATGCTCTAAAAATGAGCCAAACATCTGCATCATATAGATAGTAGGAAATCTGTCAACTCATGAGCCTTAAAACAGAAGCACCTGCCTCGGACATGGGTGAAGTTGTAGTCAGTGAGTCAAAGTCTTGCTCTGGCACTGCCTGAAGCATGTCTTCTACATAAATGATGTGAGGGGTGGTTTGGGGTCCAGGACAGCAAAACTGATATCTTGCGTCTTTCTGCTGAACACATCTATCATTAACAAGTGGGTTTTTAAGTTCAAGCACCTTCATTGATGATTTCTTTTCAAACACCAGCTGTGGTGAAATGTTCTCCCAGTTTTCCAACCAGGTATCTTCTCTAGCCGTAAGTTCACATTTTGGTGTAATTTTTTTTTTGCATGCACAAAGATCAAGCTAGAGGATCTGAAGGCTAGCCTGCTTTGGGAGCTCATTCCACCTTCATATTAATACAGTGCTTTGCTGAAGGGTAAATGGTGCAACTAAATCCCTGAAATATCCATAGAAAAGAAGGAGGGAAGTGTCAAGAGTTAGGCCACAGAAGGTGGGCCCTACAAGTCATCCCTCTGCCATGCAGGTGAGGGATCTGCCTTGCCACCCAGTTGCCAGGAGGAGCCCTCTGTTATTTCAGTACACCACCTTCTGCCACCTTCATGGCAGCTTTGGCCTCTTGGATACACTAAGTTTTCACCAAGAGATGTTCCCAGAATGGTCTCGTATTGTTACAAGAGCATTACAAAGAGCTCCGCTGTGGAATGTGCTCCCCTCCCAAATGTGTATATCTCTTCCAGTGTCAGCTCGTACTGTGAAAACAAAAGCAGATGTTCTTGCCCATTTTGGATGGCTTTATGCGAGAGGAGGCATGGAGGAATTCCCTACTGGAACAGGCATCTCCCATTGATTTTGACTGCTGCTTTGACACTGGCCACCCCAGTGTCCCCTGTGCCAGCTCCGCCTGTCTCTTGCTGATTTTGGACACTTCTCTGATCCCACACAGGAGGTCTGCAGCAGAAATGGGACTTGGATTTCCTGTGCCCTGACCACAGGGCCATCTGCCAGTTCATTAAGTACTTTCAAGAGTAACAGCCTCCTCCCATCCTTCCTACCTCATAATATCTGCAGCAAATATTCCCCTTTTTTGATGTAGCTAATTTCTTAGTGTGCCTAATGACCACTCTAGGGCACTTCTCACTCCCTGTAAAGTTGCTTTAAACTGTTTTGGTTTTTTCTTATTCAGTACTGCCTGTTATCCTTTTCTCTTGCTATCTCCACTGTATAAATACTTTGATTGTCCTATTACCTCAGAGGACTGAAGGCTGCTGTCAGCCTCACTTTCCTAAGCCTCACAGGAACTGGGCAGATAACTGTGACGTATAGTACACCTAAGCAAAAGTGCTCTTTCAAACAATGTTGAGTTTTGTTTTGTTTTGTTAAAATTGTGTCTAGAAGGGAACATAACCGCGTAGGCTGGGCAAAAAGAGGTACTGTGTGCTACATGGATATTGAAAGCTGTGGAATAATGGTAAAATGGGACTGCTTCAGAATTATCCTAAGATGACTTTCAGCTTGTGCTCACATGGCTATTGTATTATAGCTAAGGAGTTTACTCCTGTTGAAACACAGACGTGAACAGCTGCTGGTGTGTACAAAACTTATTTCATCTTCATTCTGGTCACATTTTTTTAACAGGAGAATAGCATCAGTTTGTGTAAACTCTATGCCCAATAAAAAGGAAGGACTGGAGTTCAAATTTTAAATGTGAAATAACTGCAACTAACAGGCTGTGAACGATTCAAAAGCAGAGAAGCCTCAGCAGGACTATTCAACTAATATGTTGAATAATGCATACATTGAAAAAATAATAGCTTTCCACAGAAAATTTACAGACAGAAAAACAAGATAATTTTTTTTCTGAATAAATAACTACTCAGTTCTGGCATCAGTCTAACATCTTAACTCACTAAATTTATACATGCAAGTGTCATTACTGAAATGCACATGTTTAATGAGAACAATCCTATGATTAAAATTTTGTGTAATGTTTTATAGTGAACATGGATAGATTAAAAAAAATTAGTGTGAAAGGAGAAGGATTATATGTAATAATGTGATGGCTGTTCATTTAAAAAATGTTTTTAATGATTCTCAGCTCAATTTCTCTATATTGACTTTTTGTAATGGGTCTGTTTCTGAGATGTGTGTTGTATGAACGAGCAATACAGTTTTAAAACGCTGGTTTCTGAATGACAATGACAGGAAACATTCCTGATCTTTGCTCTGCTGGAGTTGTATTATGGTAATTATTCAATCACATAGGAGAAATTTTACCATTATATTTGTATTAATTTTGAACTGGTTTGTACTCCAACTGTAATTGTATCTGAACTATGTAATAGAATTTCCTTAATTAGAAGTAGCAGGAGGATTGCAATCAGAGATGCCTATTGCAAGCAGGTCATTCTGATGATGCAGTGACCCAGAGTATGACACAGGCTGTTTGTGTCCCTGCCTGCATCTGCAGCCACCCCCCTGGACTGATGTATGTTGGTGGCTTTGCTGCAGTTGGGCTATGAGAGCAGCCAGGTCAGTGGTTCCTTACGTACCAACTACCCCAGGAAGAAAGGAAAGTGGTCCTGTGAGAGGTCCCAGATATCATCTCCGTCCTGACTGTTTAGGATTCCGATCTGCCCAGCAGTGAATGCCCCTACGGACTGCATATACTGTGGATGCTTTGGTTGGGATTCAGTTAATTCAGTGATTAAAGCTTTACCTGTAACATAATTAGTGCTATTCAGTGCCATGCTGAGGAGAAGGCCTTTAGAGACAGGTGTTCCTTTACAAGTGTCTCGGTTCTTGGAAAATATGCCACCTTTTATCCAATTTCTCCAATTCCACACTATTTAATTAAACAACAAAATGAAGTCAGTGTAACTTGACAATTTGACATTACACTGATAAGAGATCAAATTGAGAGGATGGTATGAAGGCTGAGATGAAGCAGCAGAAAATCCTGCAGCATGATGCTGTAGTAAGTCAGGAAGAAAAAACAATTCTTGTGTCTAGGATATTTAGTAGAAAGCCTTTATGACCTCTACTTTAACTTGCGTTTTCCAATGCCAAGATAAAGGAGGGATCTGCATATAATATAAGGATGTCAATGCTCTCATTTCAATCAAATGTCAAATATACTAATCATCCCAGGGCCTATACTGGCATTTCTGTATGAGTAGAACATAGCCATTTTCTTATGACGTAAGTAAAGATTATTTCTGAGTCTTTAAATCCTAAGAACAAAGTAACCTCCATCCTGTGTTTTCTCAAGCTGCTATGTGCTATAACCTTGCTATCCCAGTGAAGATATGAGTTTGACTATACTTCAAATAGACTGATTTGTGGTGGTAGAAGACTAGGCTGAAGCCCAGGGCTTGGCCAAGGAGGCTGTGTCAAGTTCATGCCTATCAGGTATTTAAAAGCCATAAACATTTCTCAGAAATCCTATCCCCTGGAAAGGTTTCTCCAAGATAACATATGTTTGAGAGAGGGTTTTGTGTTGCTACATCACCACACAAATGACAAGTATTACTGTCATCATTCTTTCTTCCTTAGCGTTTAACCCAATAGTCTCACTGGAGTTGTAATTTATCAACTGCTAGGAGCACTACGAGATATAGATGGCATGAACCAAATACAGCGATGACTGAGGTAGGGCTGGCTGGACTCGAAAGCTGAGATAGAGGCAGTGTCTAGGGA
>VYZQ01061764.1:24704-36748 GCA_013400655.1 Mystacornis crossleyi | reverse complement strand
ACCATTCTGCGATTCCATGATTTATTCCAGGCAGGAAATCTCCCACTGTGGGAGAATGAGGCTAAAGGCAAGTGAGAAATTCTCCCACCAAACATTTCAGGTTTGAGCCACCGAGTTGTTGGGTTTGGTGTTGAAGATGCTGCTGGGAAAACAGTGGAGTTTGGTGGAAAAAAAATTACTGCTTTGAGAAATAATTTGGGGTGGAAAAATTACGTTTATTCCTAAATGCACGGCTGGAAAAGGAATCCTCCCAGAGGGTGGTGGGACACTGACCAGGCTCCCCAGGGAATGGTCACATTCCCAAGGCTCACAGAGCTCCGGGAGCGTTTGGACGCTCTCAGGGATGCACAGGGTGGGATTGTTGGGGTGTCTGTGCAGGGCCAGGAGCTAGGCTGGAGGATCCTTGTGGATCCCTTCCAGCTCAGGATATTCCATGATTCTGTGAACTGTGGAAGACCGTTTTATCAAGTACACTGTGGGTGAACTCATGGCCAGGAACTGCCAGCTTCCAGCCATCCCTCGTCTTCAAAACACCACATTATTTGTATTATTTTTGTTCCCAAACATCCTCTGCTTTATTCCCTTGATAAATATTTTGGGTTGTACAGCACCACGAACTACAGAGCCCCACCAGACCTGAAAGCAGCAGGGTCACGAGCAATACAAACACAAACCTGGGGAAGGCACAGACTCCAGCTGGGGATAACAAAGCCTTGTTGGGAAGCTCAGAATGATCCCTTGGAGGGATCCCTTGGCCAAACTGAGCCAAATTGGAGCTATTTTGGCTCAAGTTGTAATTATTTATTCCCTGTTTCCCCGACCATCATTTCTTTGCGTCTCAACTTTGCCGCTGCAGGGTTCTCACATCATTTTTATCTTGGGGGAACCGAGGGCACTTTGAAGGGCTGTGTAAAGTGATGTTTGTGGCCTGGCTGTCACCAGTGAAGGGTGATTTTACGGACAGAAATCAAACCCAGCAGGGCTGATGGAGAGCTCTGAAGATGATTTGGAATTTTACCTAAGTGTTAATTTAACTTTCCTCTCATCCAAAACTATCTCCCAGTTTCTTCAGGCTCTGAATCCCTGGGAATGTCAGCACAGGTGAGAGCCAAAACTTGCACTTTTCCAAGGCAATTTTGTCTGGCAAAACGCTCCTGGTCCAGCCCAGGCATAGAAATGGATGGGCAGAAATGGGGAAGAAAAGATTCTTTCTGTTTGCCCGGCAGGGGATTTCTGTTTAATCAGCGGTTGTTTGCAAAACCAAACACGGGCTGCCATGAGCCAGGGTCCAGGAACATCAATATCCGGGCTCTCTTCCAGGGCTGTGGCTGAGCTCCAAATGGTTCGTGAGCAAGGAGGAGGTGGGAAAGTGGCTCCCAGCACTCTGCAGTTGGCAGGACTGGTGTTTGCTGCAGTGCAGGGACAGGGACAGGGACAGTGACAGTGTCCATCTCCTCTGGCCCCAGCTGTAGGATTGGCACAGCTGCCCAGGGCAGGGGTGGGGTCACATCCCTGGAGGGACTCAAAGCCATCTGGATGTGACACTTGGGGACATGGGTCAGCGGTGGCCTCGGCAGTCCTGGGAGTGGTTGGACTCGATGATCTCTAAGGTCTTTCCCAAGCGAAGATTCCATGGTTCCGTGACTGTGGGTTGCTTTGTGAAGCACTTCAGTTGTTCCTGTTGCTGGAATTCCTGCTTGGCCACCCAAACCAAAGCACAGATCTCCCATCCCAAGGAGAGGACCAAACTCTCAGAGAGTTTCGTCTGAGTCCCTGTAAAAAGCCAGGAACGGTTCCTGACGGGTGCAGATTTCCTGATAAAAATGGGGGGTCCTGCAGGTTCTTCAGGAAATCTGATCTCCTCACTTGAGTGCTTAGTCAGGGGCCTGGGGGCTTTTTCCATAGGAGGTTCTTGGATTTGTTTGCTTGATTTTTGTTGCTGTTACTGTTTTTTGAAAACAAACAAGCAAACATAAAAGCAAAAAAAAAGAAGGAAAAAGGAGAAAAGAAGCAAAAGAAAAAGAAAAAAAAGAAAAAAGAAAAGAGAAGAGAAGAGAAAAAAGAAAAAAGAAAAGGGAAGAGAGAAAAGAAAAAAGAAAAAAGAAAAGAGAAGAAAGAAAAAGAAAGGAAAAAGAAAAGAAAATGAAAAAAAGAAAAAAGAAAAAAGAAAAAAACAAGAAAAAAATAGATGAGAAGACGAAAACAGAGAAAAAAGAAAGAAGAAAAAAGGGAAAGAAGAAACAAGAAAAAAAGACAAAAAGAGAAAAGAAAATAGGAAAAAAGAAATAAGAAATAAGAAAAAGAAAAAAGGAAAAAAAGGGAAAGAAAAAACAAGTAAAAAAGAAAAAAGAAAGAAAAAAGAAAAAGAAAAAGAGAAAAAAGAAAAAGAAAAAAGATGAAAAAGTAAAGGAGATAAAAAAGGTGAAAAAGAAAAAGAGAAAAAATGAAAAAGAAAAAAGGAAAAGAAAAAAGGAAAAGAAAAAAGGAAAAAATAAGAATAAAGAAGAAAAAAGAAGGGGGTTCTCTGAATGGGCTCACTTTTCATCAGAAATAATTTTTGGGAAAAAAAAAACCCTCTAGTTTCCTTAAAAACTGATAAAAATGCTGTTTCCAGAGTCCATTTTTTAAACAAACCCTCAGCATGTGACAAAGATAAACCGAACTCTTCTGCGGCTGCCTCCGGAGCTGGGTTCCCATCCCACACCTCGGCCCGTGTTCGTGGTGCTCTGCCTTTCCCTCTGGAAAACCCACGGCACCGAGGGCGTGCAGGGCCCCGCTGGCACCCTGCTTTTGGCACGGAATTTTTGTCTTCGCCAAACACGAGCTATAAAAAGCCCATCCCTGTCAAGTTGGCCGAACAGCAGCACAAACACTGCAGCACTTAGGGCCAGAGTGAGAGTTACCACCAGCAGCACGAAAATTCAGCCTCCACGAGGTGTTTGCTTTATTTTTCTCTTTTTCCACCCATTGAAAACATGATATGTCTTCAGCAGTCGATGCTTTAAGCATCTGTGGTTTTCAGATTTTTTAAATAATTTTTTTTTCTTCTTCCCGTTGCTTGTAATTTCTCTGAAAGCCTTGAAAAATGTCCAATTCCCACCAGTTTGCAAAGGAGGAGGTTCGATGTCCAAATTCAGACTCGTGCCATGGTGGCTAAATCCCAGGAGAGCTAAAAACAAGATTGTATAAGAGCTGAAAATACATTTTAAATCTTACAGTATCTTTTCCATGTTACAAATAAACAACCCAAAATCCTGAGAGTGACACTGATGAGAGAAGGTGGTTTAAGAGTATCAAGGCTGCAAACAGCAAACAGGTGAGGAAGAAGGTGGGGAACCAACACAGATCATTATTAGAAGAGGCCAGGTGGGTAAAAAGCTGCCTTGGAAATTAATTGTAGGGCAAATGAAGGTGGGAGAAGGAGTAGGGAAGTTGTAATTATTTGTTCTGTGCTTTCCCCACCGTCATTTCTTTGCATCCCAGCTAACAGGAGAGGATCAAAGCCAGAGAAATTTGATTTGGATCGACCGACACTTTATTTAAATTAAAATAAAAAACCTGTTCTGTTTTGTTTTCCCTCCAGATGAATATTAAAAGGTGGCATAACTGACATTCCAGCCCACTACAACTTCACCTCCTGTTTGGAGCTAAAATGGAACAAATTTAAGTCATTTTCTTACTGTGGGCATGAAAGGGACTGTGGGCCTCTAATCACTGCCCGTGGGTTTGACTCAGCCATCCATAAACCTCAATATCTACTCGTTTATTCCTTTTCATTCAATTGCCCCCAAATTGCTTCAAACAGGCTCTGAGGCTGCTGGGGAACGAGGAATTCTGCCCGATTCTCATCAGAGGGGACAGGAGTGAGGAGGGAAATGGGAGTTCTGGGCCATTTCCTTCCTTCCTTCCTTCCTTCCTTCCTTCCTTCCTTCCTTCCTTCCTTCCTTCCTTCCCCACACTCAGTTCCACAGTTGTGTTCAAACCCTTTTGTGCCCTTGAGACAAAGCCTGAACACCTTTTTTGGGAGATAACTTCTACATTTCAGGCATTTTGGAGATTTAAAAATGTATCAAAACATAATTTTTCTGTCTCAGTGTGGTGGACGAGGTTTCGGTCAGGTGCTCTGGGGTACCACAAAGGTGATGTACATTGGGTTTTCCCTAAAAAATCCAGAAAAACTCTGGATTTACCCAGTTGGGGTTTTTTTTCCCCTCCTAGATGTGACAAGCGATGCATTACTGATTCCTTCCCTAATCCCTCTCCATGTCAGCTGATGGAAGAGGAAACATCTTGAGATGTTTTCTGAGCTGCTCCGGACACAAAATCCTCAGGAGCTGGACTGCCCCACTGGACAGCTTTGCTGCTTCTCATTTCCCAGTCCTCACTTTGCTAAGAGCAACACAGCCAGGGTGTAAAACACCTTCTTCAGGCTTCTGCTCCATCCCCAGGCTGAGCACGGACCCTCTGGAGATGGGAATGGTGGCTGCATCCCGCAGCTTTGCAGAGCGACTCCTTCATTTCCTCCAGCACTCGCAGGGCTCCAGTGAGCAAGGCAGCCAGAGCAGAAAATACTGCATTGCACCAAAGGCATCGAGACAGGGAGGGGGAGAGAGAGAGAGAGAGGGAAATCCCCCAGCCTGACAGGCAAAGCTGTGCCTGTCCCACTCCTGACGGGCTGTGCTGGGCCGTGGGGCTTCCACACGAAGCTTCCACACGAGCAGAGCCGGGGAAGGCTCAGCTGCAGCCCTGGGAGGGTTTGTGGTGGTGCATTTCGTGACGAGCCGCCCTGAAAGCTTCCATGTCTCGGCTCAGGCACCTTTGGCATCTGCAGACAGGGAAGGAAAGGTTTCCAGCTTGCTGCCTGGAAATGAGAGCTGCAGCGTTGGCTCAGCACGGGGAAGGGGCCAGTGCAGGCAGTGAGAGCCCATTTAATGAGCCCACTTAATGAGCCCATTCTCCACAGGCTGTGTCCCTGCTGGGCTGTCCCATTTCTGTCCCCTTGGCTCTCTGGGCCTCGGGACCCCTCTGCTCCCTGTCCTTGGCACCCTGCGAAGAGCTGGGTCAGCTGTGCCCTCTCCAGCCACCACTGCAGGAAGTCTCTGGAGACAGGGAGAGCAGGAGCTGGCCCAAACAGGGGCACCGAGGTGGTGGCAAACACCAGACACTGAGGCTGCTCCATGTCAGCCTTATCCAGCATCCTCAGACTGAAGGATCATCCCTCACACCCCTGCTGGAACTGGGGTGAGCTCCTTCTGGCACAGCTGAATGCTGGAGGAGGAGGAGACGAGGCTGGTGCTCATCCTGATAGGGAGGGGGAAGAATCCAGACCCTAGAACTGACCTCGGGAAGCCTGCACTGCCAGATGAGGAGTGCTTCCTGAAAAAAGGAGGAATGCTCCTCTTTTAAAATGCTCCTGCATAATCAGTGACCAAGCTGAGAGCTACAGCTTATCTGTCACTGCAAAATAAGCCATGGAGCCATTTGATCTCCCAGCCTCATTGCCTGGCTCTGTGTCCCTCCCTCTGGAAAAACAGCAGAGGCACATTGGTGCCCATGAAAATGAAGGTCACAGAATCCCAGGATCACTGAGGTTGGAAAAGCCCTCCAAGGCCATCGAGTCCAAGCTGTGGCCAATCCCCACCTTGTCCCCAGCCCAGAGCACTGAGTGTCACATCCAGGCCTTCCTTGGACACCTCCAGGGGTGAGGACTCCAAACCTCCCAGGGCAGCCCCTTCCAGTGCCTGACCACCCTTTCCACGAGGAAATTCCTGCTGATGTCCAAGGTCGTGGATGAACTCACTGTGAGGTCTGTCTGGCGTCCAGGGCAGTGGCCAATCCCTCTCTGCTAGAAGGCCGTCCTGGTCTTATCAAAATAATCACCACTGTCCTGGGAGATAGGTTCTGTCCCATATTCAGGTGATTCAGCCTGTAAATGGTTAAATTTGGGGTTTATCTTTTTCTCCCTTTCATCCCATGGGTTACAGTGGAGGGGAGTCCCTGAGTAGCCCTTGGCTGGTGAGGTTCCATCACCCAGGTCCCAAAATCCAGTAAGGTTTGTCTCCAGAGTAGTTTGAATATCCATGTGCTCTGGAAATGGAAGCAAGAAGGAAGGTTGGAGATGGAAAACACAAACAAACAAACAGGGAAAAAAAAATCCTGAATTTAAGCTGTGAGAAGCAATAGTACCTCCTGCAGAGACAGTAAACAGAGATGAGTTGTTTCCAAGGAATACCCAGTAACAGATCTTGGAATCAGTGAAAGCTCAGAGTAAACAGGGGGAGGGAGGCAGGAGCATAAAATGTATCACAATAACAGGGTAAAATTAAATGAATCTTTTTCTTCTTGTCTTCTTGATTATCATTGTTCATCTGAAAATCAAAATCACGTAATATTGTGTGTGTGGGGAAAGATAAATCGTGGTGCCAGCAGGAAATGAGGTGGGAGGACCACTCCAAACCCCCATTTGTGCTTAATCTGCTTCAAACCCTCAGCTGAAACACAGCGGACAAACCTTGAGAAGAGCCAGGCACTAGAGATGATGGGACATGTGGAAAAATCTGGTGCAGACTGGAGTACAGAGACTGGGAATCAATTTCTGAGGGAATTTGGAGGCTTAATTTTTAGGTGGCCTGTGGGAAACACTTTGGAGGGTTAGGCTTGGGCTTCCTGGAGCTCCATCCTCTTTGAGCTGCAGGAAATTGGCCCTGTGGAAAAAAAGCACCCAAAAATCTCTGGTTGCTTTTGATAAGTGGAGGACTCTTGCCAAGAAAAGGTCAAAGGCAGAAGCTGGGGTACCTCCTGCCCCGTAGAGTCATAAATTCCCACTTCACTTGGTTGGAGACTTCACACTGCAATCAGTAGAGGGCTTGGGCACTTCCAGGGATCCACAGCTTCTCTGGGCAACCTGTGCCAGGGCCCCCCCACCCTCCCAGCCAGGAATTCCTCCCCAATATCCCATCTATCCCTGCCCTCCAACAGTGGGAAGTCATTCCTCCTTATCCTGTCACTGCATTCCTTGTCCAAACTCCCTCTCCAGCTCTCCTGGAGCCCCTTTAGGTACTAAAAGGTCACAAAAAGCTCTTGCTGGAGCTTCCTCCAGGCTGAACAGTCCCAATCCTCACAGGAGCGGTGTTCCAAGGCTCGGGCTGGCCGATCTCTTTACCACCTGTATTTCAAGATGTGTTGCATTACCTGTGATTATTTGTCTTGAGGAAGCCCCAGGTGATCAGTTTGGATTCTGGTGGGATGGAAAGCCACCCGTGGCATCCACAGATTGAGCAAACGAGGGGCTGTGCCAGCGGGGACCCCAATCTTGCCCAGCTATCGGGAGGAAGGTGCTGCTGGGGAAACTCTCTTGTGAGAAGGCCTGTCCAAGGGCAGACAGTCAGGATGGGTATGGAGATGCTCTCCTCTGTTCCTGTTGGTAATTGGGAGTGTCGGGCTGGACATTTGGGGCTCGAAGCTCTCTGTTGGTGGCTCAGCAGTGCAGCCATGTCCCCACTCTTCCATGCAGCCCTTGGAGATCTGCGCTTCCAGCACAGGAAGCTCCAGGTTCAAACCCCTCCATCAACCAGACAAGGGACAATTATATTTGGGAAGCGAGTGCCAGGTACAGACCTGCCTCACATTTTCTGCTGCCTTCCCCTACGGCCCATTAACATCTGTGCTGTGTTATCCATCTTCCGCAAACTTCCCGCGGCTGGCACCTTGCTGGGCTGTGTCGGTGCCTCTGGATAAATCACCAGAGGTGTCCAACCCCTCCAGCCCCAGGGCTGAGCACACTTTGTCACAAAGGCCACGGGGTCACCAGCGATGCTGTAACTAAGCCAAGGCTCCACCAGCTGAGCTCCAGCCCTTCTCTCCCTGAGGCCTGTGAGCCCTGCTGGGAGAGGTGACAGGCGGAGCTGCCCCTCTCCTTGTCATGTCACAGGGCTGAGGTTTGGCTCGGGGCTCCTCCCGGGACGGGTGGGGACAGTCCCTGCCCCAGTGTGGGATGCTGAGGGTCAAGCCCAGGCTCTGACACCTGCAGTGCCCATAACTCAGATCGGTACCATTAACAGGAGGCCTTGCACAGCTCCCTCTGCTCCCAGCTCCTTCCAAACCACCTCTCCTTGTTAAATTTTCAGAGCAGCTGAGCTGAGGGAGAGGAGTTTGGAGTTAGATGGGGGAAGGAAAACTGCCAGCACCATCAGCCCAGGTTACTGAGTGTCTCTGAGCATCCCTCAGCCTCTGAGCAGCACATCTGACACTCCCTGCCCCACACAGGGGCACCCTGCTCTGGGTATTCACGGGGCTGATCCCAGAGTTCTGTTCGGAGAGCTTTTTAGATGCAAAAAAAAAAGTTTTTTTCAGTATTTTTTGAGCTGCTCTGGCCGTGGCCATTGAGCTTCTACAACTGGCTGCTCTCACTGCTGTTTACAACCACTCCGTGGGAGCTCACCCTGCTTCCCTGCAGGAATTTGTTGCCTTGGTAGTGAGTAAAGGAAACTCGAACTGCTTTAAGGAGGGATGAATGTGAATGTGTGATGCAGTCCCCAAAAACCAGCCCCTGACTGGCTCCCCCTCAAACACACGCAGTGACCGCTGCTCTCAGCTCCTCTCCTCACACCTTCCCCCCTGCTCCCACTTCCCCACCTTCCCCTAAATCCCAGTTTTCCAGGCAGCCAGAGGACAGATGTGTTTATTTGCACGGTGCCAGGCTGTGATTCCTGACTCTCTCCCTGGCTTTCTGAAGCACTGGGCGAGTTATTTGCCTGACACCCTGCGTGTCAAGCCCTGCTCCTGTAAAACAAGCAGGGGATGATGCTGGGAAAATAAATACAGCACTGGCTGGCTGTAGGTAAAAATAGCTGGGATCGTGGGGGAATTTAAGCACCAAGCTGTGTGCTTGTTTTGCTAAGGACTTGCAATGAATTGTGCTTATTTCATCCGGAATCTGCGCGGCTTGGTGGGAAATCCTCGGGCTGCCCTCATCCATCCACCCTGGCCTTCAGAAAGGCGTTGCTACAATGCTTTACACCAGCTGAGGAAATATTCCCCTGGTAAAAGAGATTTCTTCCTCTCTTTTACCAGGCTGCCCATAGAATGGTTAAGTCTGCAAAAGTCCTCGGAGATCATTAAGTCCAGTCATTAGCCCAACACTGCCAAGCCCAGCCACTAAACCACATCCCCAAGTGCCACATCTACACGTTTTTTTTTTAACTTTTCCAGGGGTGATGATTCCGCCCCTTCCCTGGGCTGCCTGTGCCAGGGCTTGAAAATTCTTTCGGGGCAGAAATTTCCCCTGAATATCCAACCTGAACCTGGGATGGCAGGGGCTGTTCTGGGAGTGAAAAAATAAGGGAGAGCAGCTGCCTCCACCTTGGGAGGGAAGGATGGATTTTGCTCCATCACAAACTTGATATTTTGAGTAGGGATGACTTTGAAAATCCGCTAAATAAACTTGGTTGAAAATAACCCTTAAATCCAAGAGAGCACCAACAGAACAACCCCCAGCAGGTTTTTTTTTTTCCCCAGATGTTTCAGGGATGTGATTTCTGGCGTGGTCCTACAAGCAGCTCTCCTGGGCCACTTTTTAGATGTGGGAAAAAGGAGCTGGACAGCGAGGTCAAGGTTTCCTAAGCTGATTTTGCAGCAGGAAAAGAGATTTAGTGAAATTTTCCTGTGAGCAAGATGCGCAAACCTGGAGCTGCCACAGGGGAGGAGACCCATGGATTTAGGGTGCTGATCCTGAGTGCAGGAAAATCACGATCTTAAAAACTTCCCTTGCAAGGAAACCCTTTGCACGAAGCATGACTTTGCCTTGTGCTCCAAAATAAATTCCAAGTTCCGTGCACAGCCACCAAGACAGTAACAAACTGAGCCTGATCCTAAAGCAAGGTGCTCCTCCAGGGTGGCCATGGACAATAAAATGAGGAGGAGGTGGCTTGTGCTGCCCAAAAGCTGCACTCCTGGGGCAGTCCCCTGTGGGGAACCAGGCCCATCTGTGGGGCAGCCACCATTTGGGATGGGGCCATTAGGGATCGTAAATAACACGGGACATGTGGAGCTCCAGGGAAATAAGCTCTGGATCCCAGCACCAGGTGAAGGGATATATTTTCCTTTTATTTATAACGGTGCTGTGCCTGCCTGACCCCTGCTCCCTCACACACTGATGCATGTTCACAGTTCCGGGGCCAATTTTCTCCTCAAGCGATGGGAAATATGCACCAAGCAGCAAGAACCAATTGCTTCATTTGTTTTCTTCGGAAACCACTGACCTCCAGCCATTTCAGACCTCTTAAAATACATGGAGAGGTGTGGATCCATCCCTTTGCTCCGGAACTGGAGGTGTAGGTGCTATATCCAGGTATCTTCTGGAAAAAAAAAAAAAAAAGAATAACCCTCCTGACTTGGGTATTTGCTCAAAGCAATTCCTTCAGAGAAACCAGGAAAACTGTTTTACAGTCTACCAAAATCTGCAGGCAGCACGGGAGCAAATTCATCTCCTTTTATGTTTTTTTCACAATGAAATGTAGACTTTCATTCCCAGCACTGCCAAGAGTTGTTGCAGCACCATCACTTTCTGTCTGTCTTAATCAGCGCAGTCCTGTTATTTCACACTCTCGTTCTGCTCTGCTCTTTTTTTTCTTTTTTTGTGCCTTTGCCATTTCATTATTGATATTTCCTTTCTGCTTTTAGGTGGGATGATGCTGTAACTGGGAACTGCCACCTTAACCAAGCTTGCAGTCAATAGTCATAGATCCAGCAGGCTCCGGCTGTCAGGCTTTCTGCTGCCTGCTCTGTTTCATTTCCCACAGTTTTCATCCCCCCAAGGAAGATTTCATTCTTCCCCCCTCCTTCCTCCCAAGCCTCAGTCCAAGAATGGGCTTTTTGCAGGATTTGGGCAGCTAGAAATGCCTCCATGGCTGATTCCTGAGCACAGGAGAGATCAGAGAATCATTTAGGTTGGAAAAAACCCCTCAGGTCATGGAATCCAACCTTCAAACCAGCACTTCCAAGGCCACAGCTCAACTGTGTCACCAAAAAAACACAATTGTATGGATAAGCACAGTTCTTCCCTGCCACTGCCAAGTCAGTTCCCTCTTGGAAGGATGGTGTGGAAATGGAAGAGCTGGGAAATGGAGCTGCGAAGACCTTGTTGAGGGGTGTCCATCTCATCACACCAGGACAGGCTGGTCTTGATCGTCCCTCTTCTTGTAAGGACTGGTTTAGTCAAGGCACCCACTTCAATATCCAGAGAAATGCTTTTAGACATAGAAGTGCTGGAACCCGAGGAATTTGGAGCATAAACATTGCCTGTATCACAAAATCAATCAATCAGTCAATCAATCACTCTTTTGTTCTGTTTGGACTGGAGCTGTTTGTGAGACAGAAAAATGAATCCTTTTGGACATAAAAAGGGTTGCAACCCAAGGAATAGGGAACATAAAGATAGTCTCTATCACCAAACAAACAAACAAACAAACAAGTTAACAAACCTTTCCCTCTCTTTGGACTGGGCTTGTTTGTGAGACACGAAAATTAAAATCAGAGACACATAAACCCATCTCATCATGTGTAGGCCATTTAAGGGTTGGACATCCAGGCTGAACGAAGTTTGGGTCTCTCTCCACAAGAGCAGAGTTTCATTCCAGCCTTGGTTCAGCATCTGGGACAAAACATCTCCCGGAGATGTCACTTTTGAGTTTTTATTAAAATCAGCCCAGGGGTGTCTGAGTTAAAAATCCTCTCCGCTTTTTTCTGGGAGCTCCCTGGGAAGGTTGTCCCAAAGCCGTGGTTGATGCCGAGTCCTGTGACAACCTCCAGTGCCAATATAAATCAGTTTGGATATCAGCCTAACCCCCCAGGACCTCCCCAAAACCTTCCCAGAGCCCACATTCCTCAGGATGCTGAGACCAGGAGCAGCTGGATTAAAATTCCATATTCCTCTCGATGCTCTTTGCGCTGATGGGGAAAAGCCCAACCTGCAGAAAAGCTTCATGAAAGAAAGTCTCAGGGCTCCTGGAAGAGATGGGGTTTATGCTCAGGGGGAGCCCTCTCCG
>VYZQ01061764.1:0-16574 GCA_013400655.1 Mystacornis crossleyi | reverse complement strand
AGTGGAAGGTGTCCCTGCCCATGGCAGGGGTGGGTCTGTATGGCCTTTAAGGTCCCTTCCAACCCAAACCAGTCTATGACTCTATAATTCTATGAAAAATAACAATAACAGCCTCAGCTCGCCTCTCGGCTTATTTATGACACTAAAAACTAATCTGAAAAGGTCTTTTCCAGCTGTTTTTTTTTTTTTTCCTTTCCTGCCTGCTTTTTACCTTAGAAATAGCAAAACCAGCAAAGACACAGGAGGGTCACTGTTGTGCACTGGAGGGTTTTCTGCTCTTTATCAGAGACATTCATAAGTCCACAACAAAATTTCTTTCTCCTACCTTGTTCCCAGGCTCTCGAGCTGAAGGGGAGATAAAAATGAAACAAATGTCAGCTGGAAGATGAACTGGAATCCCATCCCCTTCTCAGTTACTCACTGTCCATCTCTTTTGACATTTTGGACCCTTCTAGCCACAGATTTGTCAGGTGGTTGGGGTTTTTTTTTAATTATTAAAAAAGCCATGGAAGTCCTTCTGTTCTTCTAGTGCCATCCATCTCGCCAGCACTTTGAGGCCATTAATTAATTGAGCTTCTAAATAGTGCTGTGAGGGTGGGAGCTGCCTGTGTTTGTAGGAGATGTGTGGGAAGGAGGAGGCTGAATTTGCCTCCCCAAACCCCGCAGGAGGGATTCATCCAGCTCAGATAAAGGTGCCCCTGGAGGGGCTGGTGGTTGAAGCCCTTTGACACTCCACAGAAGGATTTATCAGCCCTTAAAGCAAGTATCTGTGTTTGGCTTGTAAAAAGACAGAGTTTGGGGAGGCGAATCCAACTTCAAGGAGTTTGTACAGCTCTGAAAAATAAATTTGTGTTGGAGGCAAGAGTGAGTTGCAGCAAGCCGGGAGCACAGGCATTGCAGAGTTTTGTGTTTCCTTGCAAATCTCGCTCAGTTTGTGGCTCAGAGCCAGAAATGACATCCTGGAGATGTCTGTAAAACCACAAATACCGCTGAGAAATACAATAACCAGGGGGCATCCACTCTGCCACGCAGGCAGCACTTTGTAAAAAACAAGCTGAAAACAAACAGCAGGACATCCTCCAGGTGGGGGGAGCTTCTGCTGGTTGCAGGGATTTGCACAGGGTCAAAAAACCATTGGACAAATTCCTGAGAGGAAAAACCCAAATTCTGAATGCCTCTTAAATACAAAGGTCCCTTTCCCTGGCATCTGGGGTAGTGGGGATCTTGCTGGAGGGAAATGTGTCAGGGTAATTCTGGGGTTTAGGTGATGGTGAGTGCTGGGTAACATCAACATCCATCCATCCCACCATCCTNCATCCATCCATCCATCCATCCATCTATCCATCCATCCATCCATCCATCCATCCATCCACGACTCCTCATGCTTTCAGATCCCACCTGAGACCCTCCAGTGGCACTGGGGACATCCCTGAGCTGCCACACCTCCAGCACAAAGATCCCCTGCAGCAGAACCTCTGCTGGTTGGCGGGGAGGAATGGATTGCTGTTCCCACTCCTGATCCTGCAGGGATGGGTTCACCTTGCAGGCAGACTCTGGGCACACATGGATGAGGGAAAACTGCAGAACCATGTCCCAAAAAGCACCTGCTCTGTGACTGAATAAAGCTGCAGCGTCCTGGCAGCATTTTCAGCCTCTCAGCTTGCCTGTTACAAGTTTAACAGCAGGGGCAAGGCTGGGCACCAAAGCACAGAAGATGGATTTGGGCTCCGTCCTGTCCACGCATCACTGAATGTGACCATCCACCAAATGTGTGACTGGAGAGAGCTGCTGTGACAGCAGAGCAGGGAGAGCAGGGGAAGCCACCTCTGACAGCCAGATCTGCCCTGGGCACCCCTGGAAATGCCTCACTGGGGCACAGGCAGGAACCCAGCAGGATTTCCCCTGGCGAATGCACCAGGGTTCCTCCCTTCTGCTGAACAAACACAAATCACACCCTGCCAAAGCTCACCCAAACACTCTGGGTTTCTCAGTGCGCAGCTTTATGCAGTGGCAGGCTCCAATTTGCCAAATTAAGGCTGCTCCAACATCTCCCCCACACTAAGAGCTCCTCCGGTTTCCCTGGTTGTCACCCCACCATCGTGACTCTGGCAGCTCTGGAGCTGCAGCTGCTGCATTTTGCTGTCACTCTGCAGCTCCTGGAAAGCCCCAGAGAAGCAGCCGTGCAGTGTGGCCCTGAGGGATGGGTGCTTGCTCAGATATCTCTCCTCACCTCTTGTCTTTGCCACCTCTTCCAAGAGGGCAACCTGCACTGTGAGTCTGAGGTGGGAGGAGAGAGAAGGATGCAGCCCCAAAGTGCTCCTGGATTGTTATTTGGGGTTTGTTCTGGTTTACTTTGTTAGTTTGTTTGGGTTTTTACTGGAAGTATCTCTAAAGATCCTATTCCTTGGAGAATTACTCTGCATCCTATTAATTCCTACTGCAGACTCCCTTTGGTTCCTCGTGGGTACCTGAGCATCAGAGAGGACTACAGGAGTCCAAGAACCCTCTGGATGGTGCCTTTCAGGTCTGATTTCCACGGGACCAAAGCCCCAGATTTTTATGCGTGAGTTCGCATCAGGTGGTGCCTTTTGCAGAAGGTCTGAGTTGCAACCCTCATGCCAACGCTCTTCCCTCTGACATCACCAGACACATCCGGGGATAGAAGGAGACAGCAGGAGTGCCTTGCTGTGACTGCAGCTTGTGATGACACCAGGAATGGGTTTCAGAGCAGAGCAGGGTTTGTTCCAGCTTCCTTTTGAAACCTGGGATAGCGGAAGGTGTCCCTGCCCACGACAGGGCCATGGGAACTGGGTGATCTTTAAGGTTCGTCCCAACCCATTCTATGAAGCTGTGAAAGGATTTCTGGGGGGAAACTGCAGGTTCTGCATAGCTGAAACAGTCAGAGTGAATTTGTACTTTCAACCTCGCCCACATTTCCCTTCCTGCCATCACACTGGGCATTGCCAGGGTAAGGAATGCCATTATTCCCACGGGAATGAGCCTGGGGCTCTGGAGGGAAGGATGCTTCACACCGAGGGCGTCTCTTGGGTCCGCACCACATCCAGGGGCACAGAGACCTCCAGCCTGCCCCAGGATCTGTCTGACCCCAAAGTCCATCCCTGAGCAGAGCTGGAAACGGGGCTGCAGAATTCCCTCTTCTCCATGCACGGCTACTTGGGGCTTGCAAGGAACACGCCAAGGCTGTGCCCTGCCTGAGGAGCTAAAGCATCACCTGGAGTAAGTAAATAATAATAATAACAGCAGAGCTATTCTCGTGTGGCACGTGCCCTTTTGTGTCTGATTAATGCTCTCCCGGGGCACAGAGCCCTCCCTGAGCTCCCGGAGTCGGCGATCCCCTCGGCACCGCTCTCCCCGTTACCACGATACTGTTAATTGTTGCCTGCTTCTCCCCTCTCCCTCCCATTGACTTTAGGCAGATTAGAGCAGGGAGATGATGGATGGCTGGATTAGGAGCTGCACACCTACTTCAGGCTCACAGAGGGATATTTTTCTGTCCTATTTGGAGGCATCTCTCCCATTGTGAGCACGAAATGCGGAATAACAGGGAGCGATGGTTGCAGGGCAGCGGCTCTGCTTTATGCGTTCGTGCTGCATCCACCCATTCATGGCATTCAAAAAGGAAAAAAGTAGCTGACAAATATAATCAATTATAGCAGGAATGCTGCAAGGTGAAATGGAATAACCATGTGCTTCACCGTTCAAGGTTCAGTGAAGGTCCCAGGCACGGAAAAAGGAGAGATTGCTGCTGGCCTTTAAGGACAGCCACCTCTCTCTGCTCAGAGGCTGAGTCCCCCGTAATCCAATTTCACATCCTGCCTTGAAAATGTTATTGGATCTTCCTGGAATTCACAAACGTTGAAACTCCGAGGAGGGGAACAGCAGGAACCAGGCAGAAGCCCAGGACTCCAATGTGCATTTACAGGGCTGGAGCAACACAGGTGGGTTCTGGAGCAAAGCTTGCGATTAAAAGTGTCCTCTCTGGGGCTGGATTTGCTCTTGAGGGGCTACACTGTGCAGCTGAGTTTCCCACAGAGCTCTTGGCTTCAGGTCTGTCATTTCCCCAATAGCAGCCTGGTCTATGGAAGCTGTCCCTGCCCATGGCAGGGGGTTGGAGCTGGATGAGCTTTAAGGTCCCCACCAACCCAAACCATCCTGGAATTCAATGAGTCAATGATTTAATGTTGGTAAGAGTGACTAAATTGCAATCAAGGATCCTCTTCCGACATTCCCACGTCAGTGAGGCCTTCAGGGGGTCTCACATTGCTCGTGGGAGCCACACTGCTTCCAGGGCCCAGCCTGATCTCCAGAAAGCTGGAAGATCATGGACAGTGCAAATGAACAACCCCGTCCCAGTGAATGCCACCTTGTGCCCAGGGTAACATTGCCTCAGAGGGAGGAGGACGGATGAGTGACACACCAGAGCCATCCTGGGATGCCAGCCTCTCTCCTCCAACCAAAAACAAACCATGAGTGACCACAAGACCTGTCTGAACCACTCCAGAGATGCTGGGAAGCTGCTGGAGTGGCTGGGCCTTCCAGCACCGCTGTCACAGCCAGGAGAGGAGAGGGGATGGATATTTCTGAATTCCCAGCTGTCGCAGCAGCGGGATTTCTGCGGGGAGCATTTATTTGGAAATCTTGCAGTGACTTCTTTTACAAATACAGGCCCAGGATTTCCAGGCAAGGAGCTGTATTAGGAAAGATCTGGCACACCCTAAATAATAATCATCATTATTAGCGTAATTATATTAATTACTGTAATTACAAGGAGGGCAAGACACTACAGGAATTACAGATGAGTGGGGTGTATGCAGATGCCAAATGTTAGTGGGTTTTCCCTTCCTCTCTGCAGTCTAAAAGCATCTGCACTGCTTGGGAAGAGGGGGAAAGAGCTCCAGAAACACACACAACACACACACACACACTCGCTCCTCCAGCCCGCGCGCGTCGAGATCAGAGTGCCAGGTAGAAAATGCTGCCAGAGCCTGGTAGGCAAAAATTGACAAGGGAATCCAGTGTTATCTGGAACTGCTCTCTCCAGAGAGGCTGAAAATCTTTGATAGGTTCACTCCAGGGGAAATAACTTCCGAGGATAAGAGGCATTGATGTGCGCCGAGCAAAAGGCAACCCGTGTGCGCCGGCACGGCGGCGGCTTGGAGCTGACATGCCTTCTTCTTTTCTTCCATCTCTCTTTTTCCCTCTGCTCATTTTCCCCTGTTTTTTTGTTTTTTTCCCCATTTTTCCCCTTCTCTTTTTCTAATTTTCCTTTATTATCATTTTTCCGGGTCTCGCAGTGATGGTGAAGGACAGAAAGGATCGAGTCGCGCCGGTGCCTCCTTGGAGTGGGGGAAGTGAGAATCGGGAGATGGAGGGAAGGAGGGAGGGGAAATGTCAACAGGCAAATCTGAAAAGCAAACCTGGGGAAGGTCTGTGTATCTAGGCTGGTGTGTGTGTGTGTTTGTGCTGATGGAGCCTCTGATGGAGCAGAGGAAATATTTTCAGAATTTTTCCCCAGCTTTGGAAAGGAGGGAAAGGTGGAGCCTCTTTTGTCAGGAAAATCTGCAGCAGGATTCCCATCCTTCTGCGATCCAGAGGTCTGTCCTTGTGTCTCAGGGAATCGGACGCCGTTCCTGGCACGGCACAGCCTGCACCCCTTTGGGAGGGTTTGCATCCTCTTTAATGCCTTCCAACTTCTCCACTGCACCACAGCCATGACCTGGGAGAGCACAACCCCTCTAGAACAACACAGCCCCAAATTCTGGCCCTAAATTCTGCTCCAGCGCATCCAAGCAATTAGATAATTTCACTTAGGGCTGGAGCTTTGCTGGTTTGAGGTCTGTGGGAAGCAGGTTGCTCCCACTCTGTTCCACCCTATTTTCTGTTTTGGGGAGCTGGCGCTTTTTTGGGGATTATTTGGGGACTTTTTGCAGCTGCCTGCAGCTTGCTGAGGGGTGGGTGTTTATGTCTGAGCTGCTTTATGGTCGGGAAAGAGGGATGGCTCCTTCCAGAGCACCATTCATCTCTCCCAGCTGGGCTGAATTGCACGGGGGAAGTTCCTCTTTCTCTCCTATAAAAGGCACCCAGACAACTCATGCAAATTTACACATCCCAGCTGATGACACAGAAAGTCGGATAGATGGAACCTGGCCAGGAATCCTCCTTTCCCTTTCATGAGGAATTTTTCCATCCTGCTCCAGTTTTAGTTTTTTTTCATTCTTGCAGGACAGAAAGGGCTGGGGGAAACGGTGCTGTGGGGATGCAAATATTGAAGGGAAATTGCAAAGCCTCTGGATGGAGAGGGGGTCTATAAAGTTGCATCTCTAATGTTGCTTTAGGGCATCTGAAGAAGTTCTGGGACGTGGTTCCAAACCTTTCCTTTTGTATGAACTCACACAAGCCTGGGCCCACAAGTGGGAATGGGGGGATGCAGTGAACTCGAAGCCTGGTGGGACCACCACAGCCCCTCCTCACCCTCCAAACCTCCCTCACCTGGGCACACTGCACCCCACACTTTTTCTTCTCTCACTACACATGCCCTGAAAGAGAATTCTTTAATTTACTGGTGTAGGACAAGGCAGGAACTCGGTTCTCACAGGCTAAAATAAAAGAAATGACCATTTCCAGGTCCAAAAGGCTCTGCTTTTTAAAAAATTTCCTGTTTTCTTGCATTCATCAAATCCCAGACAGACTCGAGGGGCTGTAGCTTCACCTCCATCTTGCTTCCAAAGTCTGTGCAGCATCCTCAGCCAGAGCCTGGCTGAATCAGTTCCCTGTGTTCTCTGGGTAAACCTCCAATTTCAGAGATTTACTGGTCTTACCAACCCCAGAAAGGCTGAACGAAGACAATCATTGCTACTATTCATCACGCTGCTGTAGATTTTCCAAACGCCAAGCAGAACTGCCATTCCATCCCTTTGGGAAGTACAGACAGGATCGGCCTCCTGCTCCCCAGCACTTCCCAGTCCAAGAGCCCAAATCCTGCAATTTTACCTGCAGCGAGGCTGCAGTGGAAGATGTGGCAGGAACTGCTCTTCCTGTGGATACAAACCCAGGTTTTAACCATGAGGCCATCACTCTCTGCCGTGCCTCCTCCCGTCCCCAAGGATCGGGAATGGTCCCTCAGGCTGGGTGTGGCTGATCCATCCCCCTGGAACTCTCTTAAGGATAATGACTTATGGAATTTGGGGCCAATGGAATGACCACAGAGAACCTCTGCCGAGTGTCCTGTCAGCATTTCTCGGCCCTGGCTGAGCACTGTGCACATCCTCACTGGGGTTATAAAGGGAATTATGGATTTTATTGGGATGAGTACCCAAAATAACTGCCTGCTGTTGGAAATTCCCATGGATTTTTCAGCTCTAGGGAAGGTTTGGCTTTACTGGAGCAGGATTCCCTGTTCCTCTAACTCACTCTGCTCATGAGACCATCAGAGGGCAGAAATTTTATCACCAGAATCTGTGAATTTGGCCAATCTGGCAGCAGCAGCTCTCCAGGGATGGGGGTGTCCTCATGTTTTGCCCCAGCAAGAGAATCAGGGGTTTTACTGCGCAGGGGAGAGGTGGTTCCAGCCCTGCAGCCTGTGCAGACACATCCTGATTCCATCAGCAGATTTATCCTGATTCCATCAGCACATTTATCCCGATTCCATCAGCAGATATGTCCCAGTTTCCCCAGGGTGGCTGAACTGGTGGGATGTGGTGCTCTGGGCCATCAGGAGCTCGGGCAGACCTGTGGGCTGCAGGCAGCACGGCTCCTTTTGGCCAGGTGCCTCCAGCCTCAAAATCCACAGGGGAGTCACCTGAAAGCTCATGAAGCATCAGCAGTTCGAGAGCCAGCTTGGAAGTCATCTTCATGTCCCAGGAGACGTCTTCCGGATTAACAAAAAAATTAAAAAATTTAAAAATCCTGCCTTGCCTTTGGAAAACGCTCAAACCCTAAAATATCTTCCAGGATTGACTTCTCACAACAGTGTGGGCTGAGTTATGTGAAACATTTCCTTGCAGCTCTCGCAGAAGGAGGCAGGCTGGAGCTGGAAAAGTCTTCCCCAAAATCACCCAGCAGACTTGGAGCTTCCAGCACCAAGAATTTCAGAGCTCCTGGATTCTGGTTTCATGTTCAGGAGGCCACGTTTTGTCTCTGGAGGAGGGAAAGCAGCCACATCCAGGGAAGCTTTTAGCCAAGGATTGGTTTCCACCTGGAAGATGCAGGATTTGTTTCAGAAAAATAGTCAGGCAACAGTTATTTAGAAGGAAGTAATTCCCAGTGAGGGATTGCACTGACCTTATAAACTGTGCAAGTGAACTTGTGGGCTCCCTCCCTCCCCGATGGAATTAGCTCCATAAAATGCTTCGCAGTCCATTTCTTGTGGTCTGCATTTATACATATTTTACTCCATAAACATACATTTAATGTCCCCTTGGAAATTATTCCCTGCCCGTAGTTAAAGCTCCGCATCATCCTGGGGCAGCAACTGGATGAAAAATAATTGAAACCATTAAGATCAGCTTTTATTTCAAAGGAAAGGGGGAAAAAAAAAAGAAAGGTAATTGCTGGAATGTGTCTTTTTCAAATTACACAGTCCCTGGGATGCCTCTGCCACCGGTGTGTTTTAATGCTGTAACAAAAATGAGGTTTTCCAGTGAGTTGTGATACTGCATTTCTGACTGCGTGGGACCAAGGGGACCCGGTAACACCTGACTTGTGCCTCCACCCCCAGCCAGGGACTCAGCTCCATCCACAGGCTGCTTTCCAGCATCAGTTATGCTCCCACCTTTCCCTCGGAACTGCAATTCTTTGGGATTCTTTCTCTCCGGTGTTCATCTGGTCCAAGTGTTCGAAATTATAACCCCTCACTGTTCTGATTTGGCATGGAAAAGGTGACTCTGAGTTGGTACTGGGTAGAGTGAGGCTGTTGTACTGATGCTGAAAGAATTTAGCCAAGTTAGGTTATTCTTTTTCCTCTTTTACCAATTTTGTGGGTCGCCTGCCTAATTTCAGGTGTGAGATTTAACACACGTTGATATTTCTGTGGGTAGAATTAACGTGAGGGACTGAAATGAGACAAGATGAGATCTTCAAAATTAAACTGAGGGTGCAGGTTGATCTCAGGTGTGCACATGCCCAAAACCACATCGTATTTATTAACTTTATTCTACTGAGGGGTGAATTCACCTGTACTGACACAAGATACATCTGTACTGGGGTGAATATCACATTTTTAGGGACAGTTAACAGGACTCTTTGTCCACACTGAAGGTCCTGGTGGTCATTTCCCACTGAACCTCTGACCTCCAGCTGTGCCAAAAATTCCCACCTGAGTGAATGCCCTGGTTTGGTTTAATCACAGCTGCTGCTGCTCGTTGTGGGCACGGATCCTAATTAGGTGTAAGTGGCAAAGAAAGAGCCGGTCTGAGCTGCTGCTTGAGAAATGCAGCCGGAAATCAAAGAAATTGGGGTCAGCACCTGACTACGCTTCTCTAATGCTGGCTGCTGACTCGCTCGTGTTTACACGAGTGGCTGCAGCTCCCGCTGCCCTGGGAGGCTCCTCAGCAGTGCTGGGCAGTGGGCACTGACGGATTTGTCAGCTCACAGGTTTTAATTGGCAGGAGGGGCCTCAGGACTCTTGGGAGTGGGAGAAATGTTGATTGTGACACGTTACTAGAACCCTACAGGAGAAACTGAGGCATGGATGGGGTGAAGCAGGAATGAGAGCGGGGCTTGACTCAAGCAAATGGGTGTGTGGGCGATGTGCATTGTCGCCAAAATGATGGAGGGGTGGCCCAATTCCTTCACAGAACTCAGCATGACCTGGCCACGTGGTCCAGCAGCCCAAAACCCCCTGGTTTGGGCAGCAGGGGAGGGGAATTCTGCCCCTGTGCCCCACTCAGGTGAGACCCCACCTGCAGAGCTGCCCCAGTCCAACAGCAGCAGGACTTGGAGCTGCTGGACAGAGTCCAGAGGAGGCCCCAGAGCTGCTCCAGGGCTGGAGCCCCTCTGGAACCAGGCTGGGAGAGGTGGGGGTGCTCACCTGGAGAGGAGAAGGCTCCAGGGAGAGCTCAGAGCCCCTGCCAGGGCCTGAAGGGGCTCCAGGAGAGCTGCAGAGGGACTGGGGACAAGGCCTGGAGGGACAGGACCCAGGGAATGGCTTCCCACTGCCGGAGGGCAGGGCTGGGTGGGATCTTGGAAGAGCTTGGAACTGCTCAGGGATGAAATCAACCCTGAGCTGTGGAAGAGCCAGCACAGCTCCAACTCCATCCAGGACGTCTCCACGGTGCAGATGTGACTCAAGAAATGGCCACGGCAGAGCTGGGGACTGAACCCTTCTCTGCAGGCCTTGACTCAAGAGGCACCACTGGGCTGTGACCTTCACTGGTCACATCTTTAGGCCAAGTCAAAAACCTTTTAATCAAAAACCTCCGAGGCGAAGAGAACAGTTTGCAGGAGGAAGGCTTTGATGAGAGCTGGAGGATGAGCCAGACTAACAAAGAACTGATTGCCACTAGGACAGAAAACAGCCCCCAAACAAACAAACAAACAAACTCTGTCAGTTCCTGTAGCTGAGGTTTGTGTTCTGCCACAAGCTCAAGGCGAAGATTGTTGTCGCACCCAGCCGTGGACCGTGTGTGGGTTTCTCTCCCTGCAAGACTCATAAGTTTAAAAAATTTATTGATTTTATAATTAAGGAACTCTGCAACACATAAAGTTAAAAGCCGTGCAAGCGTATACACAGAGACCACATAAAGATAAACAAACACTTAGATTTAACACGGCATAAGTGCAATAATCACCCATAAATGTAGTCATCACCAACTGTTTAATATAGATCAGTAGCAAACAAAAGAATAGATGGGATGGAAATTATTATTTGTACTAGAGGAGCTGCAGAGGCCACAGGCAAGATCACATCTCTGCCGTGGCAGGCAGCACCCACATACATAATGAGAGGCAGCCCTGGCTGCAAACAGCTCCAAAATTAAGTCCAAATTCAAGAAGAGGAGCAGTGGAAGGAAGGACATGCTTCCATCTGAAGGTCACCAGACTGCCAGGGCGAAGCTGAGTCCTCCTGATGCCCAGATCCACTTCCACCACAGAGCATACAAATGAGATTAAACTGGCAATTGCTTTTATTTCAGGCATAAAATAAAATTGTCAGGAAAAATAATGCAATTTCTTCCCAGGCAGTTTGGCAGGGGTAGAAGCACTTTTTCAGCAGGTGGGGGACCTGAGTTCATGGACTCCCTGCCCATTGTGTGGGGAGAGACTCTCCCTCTTTCCTTTGCTGCTTTTTTTGCTTTTTAAACATCACGAAATGTTCACTGAGCAGGAACTCCGGACACGCTGTCCCAGCAAGGAGCTCACGGGGTCGTTTTTCTTCTGCTGCTCCAGTCACTGGGTAGGATTCATCTCATTTAACTGGAGATGTTTATATTTTAAGATATCTCCAAACCTCCCTCGATGCTCAGCAGAAGAAAGAATTTTAAAGTTACATTTTAGCCTTTTAGGGAATGTTCAGACATTTATCCAAGGCACGGCAGCCCCTGAGTGTGAGCTGAGGGATATCTGCAGCAGGGGGATGCCTCACCTGGGTACCAGGGGTGACCATCGTGGTGGAGGTGTCCCAAATCCCCAAATCCAAACACTCTCCCTCCCCAGCCGCAGCAGGAATTCGGAGAACGTTCTCCCAGAGCGGGGCTGGGCAGTAGGATGGACTTGGCCCCGGTCACCACCTCCTGAGTTTGCCCCCCATCTCTGCTGCCTGGGACATTCCCTCTGCCCTGTGCTGCCCTTGCCATCGCTAGCCTGATCCTCTGATGAGCCTTCCATGGTTTCTCAAGCTCCTTGGAAATAGTGGAGGTTAATTTATCACCTTAAATCACTGCAGCATCCCAAAGCCATGAGGAAAAAAGCACTGCATTATCTTTCCTGTTGCCCACCCTCTCTCCCTCAGCTCCAGTGAGGGCTGTGGTCCCAGAATGTGCAGAATATGTCAAGTTTCATGTTGTCTAATCCCCCCCAAAACAGATTTTTCAGAAATAAAGACAACTCCTGTGGCTCTGCAATTAAATATTAAAAGCCCTTGATTAAAGAGCCATAAATCACTGAAAGGCCTTTAAATTTCTGTAATGTCTCCTGGCCTGGCATGTGCTGATTGCAATCTCAGGCTCATTTTGCAATGGTGAGCGACAGGTACCTCCAAATATTGGCCATCAGCTGTCGATGTCTACGAGGTAAAGGATAATGGGGAAGGAGTGAAAGAAACATTTAAATCGGGGTAGTAAAAATATCCTGGCAGGGCAACACCTCAGAACTGGGGCTGGTGTCCTGGAAATGGCATTTCTGGTACAGCAAGTGTGGCACGGGCCAAACTGTAAGTTTAATATCTCCTGCTGTGGTGGAAGGTGGCCCTGCCCGTGGCGGGAGTGGAATGAGATTTTAAGGTCCCTTCCAACCCAAACTGTTCTGTGATTTTCTGATTTTTACCTGCGACTTTGTCCTGCTCTGTTCAACGACTCCTGTGCAGGATGAGAGCACAGCTGGGGTGTCTGCAGGGCTGGGCACTCCCCCTGCAGCCCAGCGTGGTCCAGAGCTGCTGCCCTGGAGAAGATCCTCGGCAGATTCCCTCTGCTGCGATGCAGGAATGAGCTCTTGTGCCAGAGTGTTCCATGAGCACAGCTGGCTCTGGACTGGAGCAGGGCACGGATGAGGAATATCCTGGATAGGTCCACGGTGAGGGACACACCTGAGGCTCCCCAAGGCTTCACCTCATTCAGCTGAGGCTCATCCAGTGCTCTTTAAGCTCTCCTGATGATTTAGCCCACCCAGGAGTCCATGCCTGATGTTGTGGGATGCAGAGGGAGGTGGACAAACACCACCCCCCACTCCAGGCATGAGGACTGACAGATGCAGGATCTGCTCCTGCTGTGTGCATGGAATCCTGGAATCACTGAAACTGGAAACGACCTGTGCAGGAACACTGGCTCAGGGACATGCCAGGACAACATTTGCAAATTCTAGTCCTGGTTTGAAACCCCCCAAAACCCTCATGCCTGGTCTATCACCAGCCGGGGTGGGGGCGAAGGAGAAGAGCTCCCCACGTCTGCATCTCCTCTGCTGCAGAATTTAATGCAATGCCTCGGAACGTGGCAAGGAAATTAATTATTTGGAAATGGTGTGAAGGAAGGGAGGGTCAAACCTGGTGGATAATTTATTCATTACTAATATCTCCGGCGGCTGTAATTGAGGTGCTCTTTTAATTGTCCGAGCCACTCCAAAAAAAAACCAGCTTTTCCAATAATGGCTTGGAAGGTAACTGTCATTCAGTGTATAAACCTCTGTCAAAGTTGGCTTTTGACAGGCTGATGGTATCACCCACTGCCTTGACTTTATTTTAGCTTATTAAAATTGATCCTAAATAAACCTGATCTGCCCCAGATTATTTTTTTCTTAAATTAATTTGAATGCAATTTGTTCTCAGCGAGATCTGCTGCCATGTTGCATCTCGCAATGCAAACACGAGTTTGTTGGGTCACTCTAATTAATTTGATTTCGTATCTCAGCCCTCCTACCCATCACCAGCACTAAATGGAATTATTTAGAAATAACAGAGATAATGCTGGCAAAATAACATGCTGTGACAGGACCAAGCTTTGCTTCTTTAGGAGAAAAAAATAATAATACACAACATATTGAGGTGGTTTATTTTTTGATTAAACGCTTCTGCTTTGCCTCGGCATTTATCTTTCTGAGACAGCTCCAGATCAGAGCAAATGCATCATTCCATTAACATTATCTCTCTGTACGTTTGAGTGGGGGTCCCCAGATAATAAAGGGCTACAACATGCGTGGCCAGCTCACACCTCCAGCAGCTTTTATTCCTTCGGAGGGGATTTGTACGAGAGGTGTGGGGAGGTGGAGAGGGAAGGGGGAGGACCTTTCTGCCCGGTTGCTTGGGTGGGAAGTCAAATGGCTTCAAAGAGATGAGCGGAGCAACTTAATTCAAGGGCTTTAATAAAAATATTGGTGCCAGGAGCTGCACAAAGTGATCTGGGTTTAAGGAGGTGATGTTGGATCGTTTTATTCAAAAGCTTTGACCCAAGATCTGAGCAGCTTCAGGATGCGAGATATCCCCTGCTCCTGGAGAGTCTGGAAAGAGAGAGGGGAGAGATGCAGGTGTTGCAGATGATCCAAAGCACGGGAGGGATTTGGGATGAACAGATTCCCAAAAGGAGCACGTGGTGGTTTGGGGGAGTGGTGGAAAATAACTGGAGTAATCGGGGGGGAGAGGAAAATCCATCATGCCCTTTCTGCTGTACCTGAGTGAAGGAGAGCTTTCCACAAGGCTGGGAATTGGGGAAAGCAGAGAGGGGCAGAGCTCAGCACGATCCATAAACAGAATAAATCCTGGTGACGGGAACATCCATAGGAATAACACGTGTCAAAGAGTGTTCCCCCATAGAGGGGAAGGCTCCTATCCCAGATTGTGCTGATGTCAGTGTGGGTGGTGGCCCCAAGCACCTTCAGTGGCTGAATTCCAGACCATTGTCCCAATCTGCTTGGAAATTTGTATACACAGAGGTGGAAGGAGGTAAAAAGAAAATGGAATTAAAAGGAAAAAAGTTGGAATTTGTACACTTGAGGTGCTGCACCGTCAGTTTGTAGCACTGCAAAGGGGTCACAGGTCTTCAGAGCTGTTCTCTGGCACACTCCATTTTCAGCACAGATGAATCCACCCAGCACAGGATAACAGGAGAGCAAATCCCACGTGTTTTGTACAGGTCCTACCAGTGAACAAAGTGGAGAAGGCAGCCGGCTTCTTGTGAATATTCACTTACATGTGAATATATATATATATATATATATTTTAAGTTTTAAAGAAGGGCTGACTTAAAAAGCCCCACTCCAGCACTCCAGAAAGAACCTGTTCTTGTGAATTTGGGAACAGGTTAAGAGGTCCTTTCCAAAGGTCCCAGCAGCAGCTTTCAGTCTGTAATCCCAGGGCACTGTGCACCAACTATTTAACAATGCCACTGTCCATCAGGGAAATACCTTTCTCTTGTCTTTCCTGTTTGTCTCCTCAGTCTCCCTGCCCCACTCCCTGCTGTTTTCTGTCATTTCTCCCTCTGTTCCTCCTCTCTGATGCCATGGTGATGGAGCTGACATGTAAGAAGAGCTATTCTTCGCTGGGGTTCCCGCAGCATCCCGAGACGAGCTTACGCTTCTCCCCCTCTCTTGTCTCCCACGTTCCCTAAGTGGGTAAATCTGTGTGCTGCCAATCCCACTCCTAAAAAAGATGGGCTAACCTTCCCCCTCTTCCCTGCCTCCAGCTGGCTTAAAAAGCATGAATTGCAGAAAAAAAGAAATCACAAATGTTGCACTGGATTTGTGTATTTTTCTGGTTTTCTTTGGAGCTTGGTGTTCCAGCAAAACAAACCTTTCACCCCCTTCTGTCTGCAGAGCCCACTGCTGATTTAGGGTGGTTTGAGCCATGTCTGACAGGCAGCAGGGAGATCTTGCTCCTGAAAGTTTTTGGAAGTAGGTGGCTGGGTGCATGTTCCCTGAGTGAGAGAAATGCCAGAGTGGGAGAGAGGCTTTACAAATCCCCCTGTTCAGGATTAGCCTCCAGCGACATCCACAATTAGCTGCGAGGTTCGGTAGGCTGTAAAGTGCATTTCAGGTGTCCTTTCCCCACTACCTGAGGGAGGCCAACTTCCCAAAAGGCCTTTCTGGGGTGTTACTGACTGCAAAGGTTGGGGAATTCCGTGCCTCCCTGGGAAAATCCCTGCAGCTCTATCCTGGCTCCTCATCTCTCTCCTGGTACCCACTGGAGCATCACCCAGGAGCTTCAACAGCAGCAAGTCTGACCCAGGTTTTGAAATCCCAAATTAAAGCCCTAATCTCTGGATTAGGCCCTTCCCCTCTTCTGGCTGTCCTATTTCCCTCTGGATTTCTTCTGATTTAAGGGCTGCTTCTCCTCAGCTGAATCCAGCAGCCCCAGTGTCGGCATCCAGGCTTCCCCTCTCTCCTTCCAGACAGTCTCCAGCTCCTCCTGCGTGTCCCTGGACTCTTTTCCTCTGACTCTCTACCCATTTCTCCGTCTCATCCCTCCATCTCAACTCCTTCTCTTCCCCCGAAGCTCTCCAGCTCTCTGGAGCAGCGATTGATTGCTCTTCCTCCTGGTATTGTCCTCCAAAATGAAACAACGATGAATTTGTCCGACTTTCTCCGGTTGTATCTTATCACTCCACCTGCCTGCTTCCAGTATTATTCCCTTTCACTCGTCTCCTGCGGTTCGAAGTGGCCCCTCTCAGGCGTCCCCTCATTTAATTGGTCAGCCCCAGCCCGAGTTTTATACTCCCCTTATCGTTATGGCCTGACTGCTCCCCTGGCTCCCATCTCACCCTGCCTCCGTCCATCTGCCCTCTCCCCTGTCCGTCCTCCTGCTGTTTTGTTTGGACAAACGACAGCCTGGGTGTGACCAGAGGCGATAATGGTCGACAAATATTTGAAGGGGGAAGGAGAAAAATTGTCCCTGGGGGAGTTTGCAGGGGGAGGGC
>VYZQ01061763.1:11925-24185 GCA_013400655.1 Mystacornis crossleyi | reverse complement strand
CAAACCAGGACAAAGGGAAAGTGTTGCTTGCTGTAGTCTCTACTGAAAAAGCAAACTGGTCACTGAACTTACTGAATTTGTTTGGGATGTGTGAACATGGTAGTAACATAGGAGAATTTGGGGAATTGCAGATTTATTTGAAGTGTGTATTGAAAGGAAAACACTGGCCTCAGAAGCTTAGATCTCAGCTACTCCACTTTAATTGCACACAATTATATCAGAGGGGTTTTTATGGAGGGTTTGATGGTAGTTCTAAAAACACTAGATTACAATGCAAGAAAACTGGATTACAAGTTCCCACAGTAGGAATCCTGCTGCTGACGCTGGTGTTTGTTCAAGTCCATCATTATTCAATTGAAGAGCTTGATGCTCCTGAAGAGAGATGAATTACTGCTTTGAAGAGCTGTGCTGGCAATGAAGAAAATATCAATGCTGTGGCTGGCTAATTATTTTCAAGTCATTGGTAGGGCTGTGTTCTTACTGCAGAGAGTGAAATACAGTGTTGAAGATGTTGCATTTACTGATGAGAAGCTCTTCATTCTGACAAGGAACTGGCTTGCTGGCAGGCAAACTTGTCCTGCTGCTCAAAGAAAATTGGTAGTGCAGAGAGATTGTTTTTGAGACTTTCAAGAGGTCTAGAAATCATTTAAGAGATTTTCTCTACGGCAAACTTGAAAAACAGAACCACAATAAAGAAGCCTTCTCCAATAAATAAGACAATAAACATCCCTATTAAAACACACTCTTGCAGGAGTTTTTTGAAAGGTGGAGACAAGTGGAAATTTTGGATGGTTTTAGGGTTTATTCTTCAACCTGAAATTTGAGTTTGATTTATTTTCAGGAATGTTGATTCTATGAGGACTGCAATATAACATTTTTGTCATAATGTGAGAGGGGAGGACAAGAAAAGGAAGATGAGGATACCAAAAAAATAGTATTGTAGGTAATGTTTTAAGGGAGACATTGACAAAGGAGAACTAGAGCAGAGAACAAAAAAGGGCAATAAGGATTAAAATGTTACATGATGAATGGTTTGGAGGTCGAAAAAGTTTGAGGTAAAAGGAGGGGAAGTAACAGCAATTCAGAACAGTAGTGATAAGCTGGAGAACACTTCTAGAGGATTTGTTGTCATGGTGTGTAATGGATTTTAACAGATTCTTTTTCTCCTAACACACATAGAAACTTTTTGTGCACTCTGGTTTTAAGTATGTATCTGTGGCTGCCTGTGGGGGTTTTTTGCTGAGCTTTCTGGGTTTACTGAAGAATACAGTAAAGAAACTTTCAAGGAAGCCCACACAAGGATCAGTATTTATTGTTATAACTCAGGAAAACTGAAGCACATGAAGAAAGGAGGCATTTTGCAACACACCTTGTAAAAGTTATCATTCTGCCCTACATATTATTTGCTGTCTATCCCACTTCAACAAGAATTTTCAGAGCAGGATACTTTGCCTTCATCAGAAGAGTTCAATTTGTGATAATACCAGGGCCTCCAAGGGTATCCAGAGGAATACCTTACCAGTACAAAACCCCAGAATTGCCCTGTGTTGAATTTTCATTATTTTCCCCATTCTTCACACTTCACAGAATTTGAGCTGGCTGTTCCATCTAAACGTATCTCTAAACATAATCAAACTTATCCTGGTATAAAGCAACTGCCAGAGAACGATAAATAACCGTGGTTTCCTTGGTTAATTTAGTGCAGTGCCCCTTTTTGCTTTGAATGTTAGTATGGAAAGGAATTGTAGACCTCTTTTAGGTAGGAAAGGAAAAAATGGTTTGCCCATGATGGCATGGGCAGGTTGAGTATCTTTTGCTATTTTCCTAGGACCTGTATATTTAGTAGGTAATTCATTGCTGGATCAGATTACATTTATTATACTAACCCACACAACCAGGATGTCTTGTAGCAAGCCAAAATGTCTCTGTGATGTGGCTTGTTGCCCTTATTTAACTTACTATTTAGAGCAGAAATTTAAAAATGCATTTCCATGGGTTTTTGCCATTTTTTATTGTCTTAAATGGTTGAAATTTAAAACTTATGTTTTTCTTCTTCATACTTTACTGCCTAAAATTTGAATTCATTTTATCAAGCTATGTTTGCTTTAATATTTACATATATTTTATTACATGATTCTCCATTGCCAGAGTCTAAACTTCTAGATTAATTGATAAATTGATAGACAAATAAATAGTGCACTTCTGGAATAAGGTGTTAGTCTGTGCCTCAGTTACATTAGAGTGTTCAAAATGTGAGTTAATTGAAAGAGCATAAATTTTACAATCCATTTTCCAGCCTGTGGTAAAATGGAAACTTTGCCTACCATTACTAATACATTGCTTGTCTACCATTATTTTCTTAAATAGAGTAATAAACATAGCAGAAATTGCTTCATGAAGAATGCAATAAACTGTTTAAAGATTATCATTATTTTTTATTTCTTGTGGGTCTTAGACCTAAGATTGACAAAGTAATAAACATATGCTGGCAATGAAGAAAATGACAGTGGTTTGCTGTCACTACAGTATCTGTCTTCCCTACACCAGGTGGATGGTTTCTATCCTCTAGCTTGCAGGCATGTTGTTTGTGAGATGTTCCAGTGCTGGTCACAGCAACAGGGAAACTCCTACAACACGTCCACATCCACTTCATTGCTATTACTGGATCCATCAAATACTCGTGATTGCTGTACTGAGCTGTAAATTTGCTGTGAGTTTTAGTCACCAGAGGGCACTTGAATGGTTTTCACACAAACCATCCAGCAAATGAAAAAAAAGATAGACCAAGCTCTCCGTGGGGGTGCAGACTGGGCATATAACTGTAATCTGTGATGCACCAAGCTTTACGCAGAAAGAAGAAAAGGAAGGCACTGATGAAGAGAAGTTAGTAGAAAGTAAAATCTTTAAGAACGTGTCAGGAAGGCACTGATTTCCTAGTTAAAAATGGAGAGATACTAATATTTTTTATCAAATTAAAAATATGAGACAGATTTATCTGCTGCTATAAAGAAGGAGGTAGATTTAGGTTTTGTAGTATCTCCACTTGAGGATTTTTTGTTTCTTGTCAGTCTACCTATAAAGCTCATACTGTGGTTTTTCTCTGAAATGCCTTTAATAGCACAAGGTTCTGTGCTACAGATGCCTTCTTAAGTTGATTGAAGTTTTTTGGTTTTTTGGAGGTTTTTTTGAGCTAATTCCTGCTGAGAAGTTTAATTAAGATCTTGAAGGTGATGTATACTTTGGTTTAAGTTAAAAGACATGTTTACTTCTTCTTTTTTTCCTAATAATTACTACGCCCTTTCAGAACTATTTCAGTCACATACCTTTATGCCAAAAGGCCTGGACAAAGTCATGGTTCACTCACCTCTAATATTTTTTTCTTTATTAGAAATAGGGTTTTAGTATCTCATTTATTTTTCTTTGCCAGAATGTAGGAAAATATATGTATTCCTTGTAACATCTGTCAATTTATGGATTTCTTTAACAAACTGAAAAACAAACTCAGATTGTGGCCTTTGAGGTCAGTTCTGTGCAAAAGGGGCTCTGAAGTGCACTGTCTGAGAAATACCCGCTCCTGTCTATGTTTCTTGATTCAGGTGTGTTCCAGAACGGTCTGTAATAGCAGTTAACCATAATGAGGGCTCCAGACCACATCAAAAACGACAGTCACTTAGTGGGGCTTCCTGCCTCTCTTGCCTGCATGCTGCAGGGTATAAGAGAGAAACACAACCACACCACCTGTGCACAGCACACAGAGCTGATGGTTGGAAGAAATCTCACTCCAGCCTGCATGCAACCAGTCAAACTCATCATCCGATAATCCACCAACCATAGAACCATTTAGGCTGGAATAAACCTTAAAGATCATCGAGTCCAACTGTAAGTCTTCCTAGACACTAAAATTCTTGGAGGTGCTACCTTTTCGCAACTCGTGGAAGTATGGAGCTCTCCTAACAAGCAGGAGACTAGTATTCTTTTTGGCTTGACTTAATATAGGCATATTTTTCTGTTTTGCTAAAAAAGAGGCAGTGAGCAGAAACAGAGCTCCCTTTCTAAAATAATTTGTTCTGTATTGACTCTGAGTCTTAGAATAGTCACAGATAATTAGTGCAATGCAAGCAAGTAAAGGAAATTAGAAATGTGTGAAATTTTCCCAGAGTTTCATGTTTAACAAAACATGGTGGCAAAACAGCTTTAAAAACCAGAATATCTAGATAAGTGTCTTCACATATCTGCTGCTATTTGAGAGACCCCTGGGAAAGTGACCAGCACTTTCTTTCTGAACACCTTAGAAAGGAAATAACGGGTGAACCTATCTCAAGTTATGCTCTATATAAATCAGTCATATGGCTTCAAGTTTTGTTGTACTTTTCCAGTTATGCTTTCCACCTAACAATCACTTTTTCCATTAGGGAAATGCTAGATATTCCCTTTGGCAGCTCTACCTAAATCATTTGGGATTCACATTTCTATTTTCCTGGTGCGACACATTTCGCTTCCAACATTGATACTGAAACTTGGTTTGCATCTCTAATTGCTCCCTTATTTATGCTGTAACCCCAGGATACAAAAGACGAGACAGAGCTGATAGCATTGAGATGAATTGGAGTAACACCACAAATTTAGAGAGAACTCTTCTCAGTGAAGTAAATGGACAATTTGTCCTTGACTTAAAAAACCTCAGGATGCTACCCAGTGAATTTATTTGGACTGACAGAAGTGTAAATGAAATTAAAATATGGATAGTTTTAGGCTGTGGAATAACAAAGAATGGACTGGAGTCACTAGTTTTACAAATTTTACAAGGTGTATTGTGCAGGCAGTTAAACCGTAGGAGCTGTAAGAAAACATGACAGCTTAGGGCCTCAGACTTTTCCAAGTAATGCTTGGATTACTTTACTTTTCTTTGGAAAACATATCTTTCTCTAGTGGGTACTGGATTCTTAATGATGCTTCCCAAATGAACTAATTAGTTGCATTAGTATGTGTTCAACATATTTTTTTTTAAAAAAATCAACTTAAGATACTTCGAAGGCTTGACTTCTTGATTTCTGTGTTTGCAAGTTGCTGTTTCCAGGATACAGCTAAATTATATTGGGGAAGCTTTACCTGATTAAAATCCCTCACTTTATTGATTTTTCTTCAACCATGGGATTAACTCTAAGTCTTGACTTCAAGTCACAGTTTGTGGATTTCTGTTTTTTAAGTCTTACTTGTCAAATTCATTTAGGCTTTATCACTGGAACAGCATCGTACCCCAAGTAAAATGTAGGGAGAGATCTCAGGTTACATTTCTGGTCTTTGAGTCTGAAATCTGTTCACAAAATTTGCTAAAATACTTAAAACTTCGACAAAAAAGTATGTTTTATATTTTTACCTCATGCCTCCATTTAATTTGGTGTGCTCATTATGGAGAAAGATTTTAATCAGTGAAGTTAGTGAACTGGCTAATCTGTCATTATTTTGCTTTTCATTACCCTCCAAGATCATTCCTGTGCAGCTCCAGTATATTTAACTAAAATGAGGATTTAGCATTCTAAGGCATCAGCTTGTAATGATTCATTATTTCTAATATATTCAGTTCATACCAGATAATTTAAAAGTAAATCCTTTTAACTAGTTCCCTCCAGTGGTCCTTATGTGAGCACTGTGCTCAGAAGGACTTCTGGAATCACAATCCATTGCAACGTCTTGTGGAACTGAGATTTTGCCTTAAAAAGAAAAAGCAAATTAGTGCTGTTTAATGAGGTCTGCTCTAAGTTCATCGACACTGAGTTCCCAGCAATATATAACATCACTGTCAGTCCCTATATTAACTGCATGTCATGCCATTAAATGTCGTGTTTTTTTTATGTAACGAAAATTTGTGCCTCTGGATTCAATTGTGCCTTTATTCAAATGTTAAAATAAACTGATAGAAAATAAATGATGAACAGTTGATTCTCAAAAAAAAAAAATTGAAAAAGTAAGTTAGAAATGTAGGACTTAGGAGCAGGTTCCTAACATTTCCAAAATATTCATATATTTTTGGATTTGTGCACTTTGGGGTGCAGGGGGAACTAGCCGACAAAATTCTAGAATGAAAAACAATAGGTCAAAGTCATCCCAAGGTCACACTTGTGCAGTCAGATGGAATTTAAGGAGAATGTGTGGCTCCAGTTTTCCTTCCCTGGGCTGTGGTAGAAAGGTTGGACAATTCCAAGGTATTCAGAGATAAAATTCATCTTCAAAAGAATAAAAGGAAAATGCAAGTTGTTTTTTCTTTAAGATAGCACCATGGGAATTTGTTTGAGCAATTAAGTTTTTCTGAATATTGAACATTTTGAGCAGGTTCAGTAGCTAGCTGAAAGCCATTTTTAATTAATGAGTTTTTGTCACTAAATATAGTAAATGGAGAAAGCCAGTTAGAGAAAGGTTAAATTCTGTGCCTACTGAACACAGTAGATAGAATTGTTACCTTCCTAAATGTCCTCTCAGATCAGAGTTTGCCGAAGTTCTCCAATTGTCTCTAACACAAGTAACCTGCCTCCTTTTGGTCTCCTCTTTCCTTTATTTGATGCCAGTGCTATTTATCAGAGTAGAATCTGCAGCTATGATAGATTTAATTAAGATAATTTAAGTTCATAATTGACGAGCTTTTTGGGTTTGGGGCATATCCATTCCTCTCCTATGGAAGTCAGTGACTAGCTTACCTTAGCATTCATTGGTTTAGGACTGGGCCCACAACTGGGATGGTTATATCCATCTTATTTAGTGAACCAGGGTCCAGTGAAATCAGCTTTTAGATTAGTCCAAAGTGCAAAGGAATCATAGAGGGAAAAAATACAAGTCTTCAGTGTGCAAAGGACTAGACTATTTAAACAATAGATATCATGTAAATTTTGTCATTTTCTTTTTCTCCTCCATATTATAGAGTATTTTACTAAAGCTGACTTGGGAACGAAAATACAGTTTTATGAGTATTTCACACTAAAACCATAGAGTCTTTTTCTTTCCCCATGAAAAATGCCAGTATCTAGATGGCTCTGGCAACTAGGTGGAATATGGGAACTGCCCATTCAAGTCTTTTCTCTACATTAGATGGACGAGAAATAGACACCTACACTTTTTACATGTCAGCTGTGTGTGACTGTTGTGGTTTAACCCCAGCCAGCAAACAAGCCCCACAGATCTGATCGATCTCTCCCCCACCAGTGAGATTGTAGTGAGAATTGGAGTGGTAAAAGCTTATAAACTCATGGGTTGGGACAAAGGCAGCTTTAAGAGGGAAAGCAAAAGCCATGCATGGAAGCAAAGAAACACGAGTAATTAATTCACTACTTCCCATGGTCAGGTGTTCAGCTATCTCCAGAAGAGCAGGGCCCCATTACGGTTACTCAGGAAGACAAACGCCATCGCTCCAAACATTCCACACTTCCACCTTCTTCCCCCCACTTTCTATACTAATCATGATGCCATAAGGTCTGGAATATGCCTTTGGTCAGTCTAGGTCACCTGTCCCTGCTGTGTCTCCTCCCAGTTTCCCATGCACCCCCAGCCTCCTCACCAGTGTGGCAGTACGAAAAGCAGAAAAGGCCTTGGCTCTGCATGAGCCCTGCCCAGTAATAACAAATGCATCTCTCTATTACCATCACTTTGGGTTTGTGTTCAGCACAAACCCAAAACCTAGAGCTGTACTAGGTACTGTGAAGAAAATTAACTCTACCCCAGCCAAAATTTTATCTCTAGTGTTCAGCCTCTTTTAAACCTCTCTTGTGAACGACACTCTTCATCTGAGTAAATCTAAGGACTCCTTCAGTAAAATTAAAGCGTTCTCTTCAGCCCACATAATAGACCACTCACTTGACAGTGAGACAGCATGCCTGTCTTTAAAACATGGATCTTGAATGACATCCCATCCAAGTACCAGTTAATTAATTAGACCAATCTGCACTTTGTTCATCTTTAAATTTGTTCAGGTTTCTGCTGTTTCCAGCAGAGCTTCACTGGTAGCATTGCATTCTACTGGTTCAGGGGGTTTGCTTAACCGGCATTTTCTAAAATAGAAATCTTTTGCTGAAAATAACGTTTGAGAAGCATTACTTACGGAATGGAAAGGTAAGCCAGCTATTAAACAATTAGTTTAGCTCCTCAAAATATTTTAGAATCAAATTTAAAACTTGATTTTGAACCACATAGTTCACATACACACATTACATAGTGTAAATATTAATTAGAGGAAAGAGAGTATCTTTGAATTAACTGTAATTTAAAATGTTGAAAGCAAAAAACATTTTATAATTGAAGATTTTCTGTTGTTGTTGCTTCTTAATTGTTACCTCTGGCCCTGTAAACTTCTCAGTAACCCAAATTAAGTCATTCCCAAAAGACCTAATTAGGTCTTTTACAATAAAGCATAGCACAAAAATGTCAAGAATAACTTCTGCAATATGTTGCGTGAAGGACAAACACCATTGTCAAAACAGGATACCTGGTCACAACCACAGATCACTCAGCACTCTCCTTTCACACACATTGCTGCCCAGATTAGGGATAGCCAGGAAGTGCGTGTTGTTTACTTGGAAGTTGGCATGAGAATTGCACTGATGTTCCAACTCACCAGGATGGAGAGAGGACGTAATAAAGAATGCAGCAGTCATCCACAACTTCCCTCCCTCATCCTCCACGACTTTTTTACCATTAGCTTAGTTTACACTTAACAATGGGGGGAAAAAATAGTCATGTCATCCTAATCTTTTCTTTGTAATGGGCTTCAGTTTTGCTATGCTTGCTTGGGTGAATTTTTTGTTGTTTGGTGTGGTTTTTTTCTCAAGTTAAATTCTGTTTCTTTAGACTACTTTCCTTTGCCTCATAAAATGTTGTTCATTGGTGCTGCATTGTCAGGGGATCAGCATCCTGTGTTTGGAACTGCGTACAATGGCAGTGACAATGTGGGTCCTCTGTGAGATGATGGCAAAATTCTATATGAATTGTTTCATGCATTCTCACACATGGCCTGTGAGTTTACTCTGTAGAAAATGCTGCAGGCAGAGAAAAAAAAATGGCCATGAAAATTACTTAGTCTAAAGGGCTGGAAATCAAAGATTTTGAAAGGCAAGGCTGCCCTTGATGGTCACTGCTGTGTGGTCTATTACTGTTCTGGGTTCTGGAAGCTCAAGGGGAACACAATGCCCTGGGCAAGCAGCTTTCACAAGCGTTTTCCAACACCACAGAACTGGACCTAAAAATAGTGTACTTTTATCTTCTTGTGCTTCTGGGTTCTGTCTTTTTGATATGTCACCAAAATCACCCAACTGGGAATAAAAAAGTGACAGCAACATTTTCTTAGTTGTCACATTTACATAGAATAGACCCACGAGTTTGATGGTAGATCTATATAAACACTTGGAGAGCTAGCAATTTTTCTACAGTGGTTACTTTAAAGGAACTTTGAGGGAAAAACCTACCCCATGTCAAAATGCCAGTAACAACAGTTCTGTGGACACAAATTCACAAAGCCCAACTTTGAGCTTTGAATGACTGAAATTACTGAATCTTCTAGAAGCTGCTGCAGAATGATGCAAACAACCTGATTGCAAATTTTCAGCTCTGACAGCTCTGACTGGAGCAGAAAAATACTTTAAAAGCTTTCGCTCCACTGTTTCACTGACTGGACTCCAGCAGGACTCATGACCTGAAGTCCTAGAGTAAGACTTTCAAAAGAGTCTTAGCCCAATGTCTTGTGATGGCAACAGAAGAGAGTTTGCTTTTGAAATCCCCTCATACTTCTATTTTGCCGAGAGTTAAATAACAGAGAGAGTTGGTACAACGCCAGTTGCCTCATTTCTAAGTATCTGACACTAGAGTTGAATACTAGTAATGTACAGAACCAGGGATGCAGTATGTCTAACAGGTCATATCAAGCTTCAGCAGAAGAGAACAGCTTGAACCCAGAATGTTCAAAACTTATTTCTCCTTTCATTTTCACTCCAGACTATTCAAGTATTAACTCTTTCTTCCACTGAGGAAATTCAAGGAAAATATAAATAAAAAAAAAAAAAAAAAAAAAAAAAAAAAAAAAAACCCACTATGTATTTTGGGCTATAACTCACAGGATCAAAATGTATGTATAGAATTTGGTTTTCTTTGGGTAGAAAGATACTAACCCAAACCTCATTAAATGTATTAAAAAAACATCTATAGCAAAAAGCTTAAAATGCCACTCATGACAAAATATATTCTAATCACCATGATACAATGAGCTCAAATCATCTTTTGTGAAAACAAAAAGTTTCAAATGTGCAACATACCCTGTGTATTTCAGGTTGTGTGGTGCCCATTTTTGGTTAGGCAAGCAAAGTGTCCTGGCAGCTTAATGTCCATTAACATGGAAATACTGTAGAGGAAAATCTCAAAAGTGAGTTTTAGTCTCATCCAAAGCGAGGCATGGTTCCCTGCTTTGAACTTGTACATCAAGGGACAGAAAGGAAAATAAAGGAATTTACATGTATTAACTGTTCTCCGGGCAGTTTGAGAAAAACTGAAGATGAAATCTCAAAGCCAGCTCAAAGCACACTCTATAAGTGTGTCTACACAGGAGATTAATGTGCCTTGAAAAGGAATTCAGGTTAACTGTGAGAACAGAATCTGATACCTAAACTGGCTATCTAAGTACTTACTCTTTGTGCAGGAAACATGTAGTTACTTCCTTTAGTCTGTGATTAATGGGATTCAGTCAACCTGACATAGTAAAAATTGTTTGCATAAAGGCTTACTTCTTTTAGCAGAGGATTTGAAGACAAATTTCTGAAAGTTTCTTTAGAATGTTTTACTTTTTAAGAGGTTAAAGTAAGTGTGATGTTTCATGTCCCCATTATTTGAAATGTCCACGTTCTTGACTATATTACCAAGTATAACCTACTCAGGTTCTTCTTTCTACTTGAAAAGCTGCAAGGCACTTAATGGGCAGATGAAATTTGGGGTTGCAGGACCCAAGTTAGAAAACATTAGTTCTCTGCATTCTGTCTTCTCTGGATGAGATGATAGGGAAATGAGTACTTGGGAAGCATCAGGATAAGACAATAATAAAGCCATCTTCAAGCCATATTTACTCACCAAGTCGAGAATACTTTCAACAATTTCCACTCAAATTCTGAATTATTTTTGAGACAACAACTCAGCTCTTTTTTCATACTACTGCAGAATTTTCTCTCCTAGTAAGGATACTATTGCCTGTCTTGGTTTTTTGATGGGTTTGGGTTTTCTTTGGTTTTATCATTTAGTATAAAATCAAAACAGAATTAAATATCATAATGATTTCCACACAAGCACTACTTTTAGTTTTGTTTTATTCTGATCACAAAGATTTATTTTTCTGAAAGAGCATTTTATAGCTCCTTTTCAAAAAGCACAAGTAGTATTTCCCTCCAAATCAGTTGTGTAAATTAACTTGAATAATGTGTAGGAAGAGAGCTGTTTTTGATAAATAAACCAAATAATTCTTCTCACAAAAAAATGTCTCTCCACTATCAATATATCCTACCTTAATACCAAATAACAATTCCCGGAACAAGGAACACTGCTTCTCTTATTTAATTAGAAGACTTGTTTCTCATGGGCACTTGTGCTGATTTATGAATACCTATTGTTCTTAATTTAACTACACATTCAGTTTTGCACAATGGAAGACATATATGCTCTGGCCTTGGTTCATTCAGCACACACACTAGATGTGAGCTTCTCTGTGTTTTACTATTAAGCACCTACGAGGTTTTAAATCCTAGAAACCCTTGAGCTACAATAAATATAATTTCATCAGTAATTTACCCAGGAATTCTGTGAAGAATGAAGGAGGAAGCTTTCTTTTCTTTAAGTTGGTGAATGCCATAAAGTCTAATGAAGAGAGGGGTTTGTTTCAAGTGTTTTAATCAGAGAAAATTTAAATAAGCATCTAAAACTCAGAGGCCAAATTCTCCCATTATTACCAATTCTATAAACTTACTGAATGTAAGAGTAACAGCAGTTTTTCAGCATGATTTGAATTTATTTACACCTCTTAGGTCTGCGACACAAAGCCTCCTAAAAACAAAGATGAGGTGCTGTGGTTAGGATTGTTCTTCACCCTCTCCTCCTCTCTTCTTGCTCTCCCCACATCTCTTCTTCTCCTTCTTCCTCCTCTCATTTTCCCTCACTGTTACTCTGTCTCTAGTCCATACAGGTGAAGGTTTACAAAATAAATACAACTTTTTTTTTTTTTTTTTTTTTTTTTTTTTTTTTTTTTT